>PVKV010030851.1:0-21758 GCA_004027835.1 Alouatta palliata
TCTATTTTTAATAGAGATGGGGTTTCACCATGTCGGTCAGGCTGGTCTTGAACTCTTGACCTCAGGTGATCCACTTTCCTCAACCTCCCAAAGTGCTGGGATTACAGGCGTAAGCCACCGCGCCAGGCCCTGTCTTGTTTTTTTTTTTAATCAACTTTACTGAGGATTTGTTTACATATGTTTTGAAGAGGTTTGACAGACTTCTACAAACTCTGGTAAGTGCCATCATAATCGAGATATAGAACATTTCCACCGTCTGTACTTATAAAATAACAGCTTTATTGAACTATAGCTCACAGTGCTTACAGTTCACCCATTTTACAAACATAGTTCACATATTCACGATTGTGCAACCATCACCACTATTTTAGAGTATTTTTAACCCCAAGAGAACGGCTGTATCCATTAAACATCACTCATCATTCTCCCTATTTGCCCTCTTTTATGCATAAGCCCTAACCAAGTACTAATCTGTTTCCATAGATTTAACCATTTTGACGTTTCATATATGTTGAATCATAGAGTATGTGTGCTTTTGTGACTGGCTTCTTTCACTTAGCCTATTGGTTTTTGCATGCTAATTTTAGATCCTGTTAACTCACTGGATACTTCTATTATTAGTTTTACCCTGGATTCTCATGATTTTTCAGGTATCAATATTTATTATTTGTAAAGAGATATAATTTTGTTTCTTTTTCACCCATTCTTTGCCTGCAATAGATTCATTTTATCTAATTGCATTTGCTAATACCTCAAAGGCAATGTTGAATAGTGTTAGAGATAGCGGGCACCTTAGGCTTGTTCCTGACCATAGCGGAAACGCCTTTAGTGTTTCCCCATTAAATAAGGTACTGGCTATCTGAATAAGGGTTATGTATTTCAAATATTACAAAGTATCCCTCAATACTTATTTTTCCAGTGTTTGTTTTTTTATCGCGGATGGGTGTTGATTTTTGTCAGAGGGTTTCTTAGATCTATGGAGATACTTTTCTTCTTCTTTTTTTTTTTTTTTGAGACGGAGTTTCGCTCTTGTTGCCCAGGCTGGAGTGCAATGGCGCGATCTCGGCTCACCGCAACCTCCGCCTCCTGGGTTCAAGCAATTCTCCTGCGTCAGCCTCCCGAGTAGCTGGGACTACAGGCACGTGCCACCATGCCCGGCTAATTTTTGTATTTTTAGTAGAGACGGGGTTTCACCATATTGACCAGGATGGTCTCGATCTCTTGACCTTGTGATCCACCTGCCTCGGCCTCCCAAAGTGCTGGGATTACAGGCGTGAGCCACCGCGCCCGGCGATACTTTTCTTCTTTAGATTTATTTATTAATATGGAATGTGGTATAAATGGATTTCCAATTTTGTAGCAACCTTGCATTCCTGAAGTAAATTCTACTTGGTTTTGGTGTGTTATTTTCCTAATACAGTGTTGGACTCTGCTAATAATTTGTTTATAATTTTTGCATCCGTATTCAGGAGAGATAGTGATCTTTAGTTTTTCTTTGTACTCTTATCTGATTTAGGTATCAAGAGTTGTATTTACTTCATAAAAGGAATTAGGAATTTTTCCTTTTCTATGCTCTAGAATAATTTATAGAATGTTGGGATTATCTTGTCTTTGAAGCTTAGGTAGAATCCTTCTGTAACACTGTTAGGACTTAGTGTTTTTTGTGGGGTAATATTTCCTTAATAACCTTCTCTGTATTTTCTATAGAGATTGACCTGTGTAAGCTTCCTAAGTCTAATAGGTCAATTTTGGTAATCTGTATTTTCTTAAGCAGTTACCCATTTCATCTGGGTTTTCAAATTTGTTTACAGAGGTATCTGCAAAGTAGTGTCTTATGATGTTTAAACATTTTCTTGTGTTTTAATGCTTATTTCCCTCTTGTCATTTCTTTTGCTGTATATATGTGCATTGTCCCTTTTTCTTGATCAAGTTAGCCAATGTTTTTTCTATTTTGTTAATTTTTTTTTAAAAAAATAAGATTTTTGCCAGGTACAGAGACTCACACCTGTAAGTTTACCATTTTGGGAGGCTGAGGCAGGAGGATTGCTTAAGGTCAGCAGTTCAAGGCTGCAGTGAGCTATGATATGCCCTTCAGCCTGGAGAGACAGAGTGAGATCCTGTCTCTAAAAAAGAAAAATCAAGGTTTTGATTTATGAATTAGATATTTTGTTTTTCTAGTCTCTTACTCATTAATTTCTGCTTTTAATATTATTATTTCTTATGCTTTCTTTTGATTTACTTTGTTCTTATACTTTTTTGCAAGCAGGAAATTTAATTCATTTATTTTTATTCTTGTTATTAAGTGTTTAGTGCAATACATTTTCTTCTAACCACTACTTTAATTACATCCCACAGATTCCAGTATGTAGTGTTTTCACTGTCACTACGTTTAAAAGAAATTACGTAATTTTTAACTCTTTTCCATAGAGTTGCTTAATAGAGTTTAAATTTTTAAGTTTTCAGAGCTTCTCTTTTTTTTAATTTTTATTTTTTTGCTAGTAAACTCAGGTTTATTACATTGTGATCAGAAAGCATTGTTTGTGATGTCTTCATTTTATGGATGTTACTAGTGTTTTCTTGTGATCTAATTTATCATCCTTTTTGTTCTTTTCATATCAGAAATCAAGCCATCGGAAGACTGCTTCTTCAAATCATGCTTACCCCTTTAAACTGAATCTCCATTATATTGTATGCTTGGCATTTTGTGTTGTGCCTGTCTCTTTAAATTTCTTCCCTGTAGTCTGTACTCTGATCTGCCTGGTTATTTTTTTAGTATTTTCAGATTTAGAATGCATTTAATCTTAATGTTGGTCACTCCAGCTCTCTTGAGGCATTTTTTCTAGTGTTTCTATTTTCTCTTCCCTGCTGACCAGAGCCCCTGTAGGTCTGGGGCATATGGCATCAGAGAGCTGCAATTTAATGTTTTTTTTTTTTTCTTCTCATTTTACTTACAGTTATTTTGCAACTTCAACATCCTTTGTGTTAAAGTAATGCTGAGGGTGTGGGTCTTTTGGGGGGAAATTATCACTACCTACTTGCTATTGTCTTCAGCTACCCAGAAGCTCTGCATTAAAAGATTTTGAATTAAAAAAGTATAGGGTCAGATTTAGTTAGTCTGTGCTGTACAGAGGAGATTGACTTAGAAGCAGGTTAGACAGAAAAAAAAATCTAAGTTGAAAAATATATATTTTGTTTGCTATTCTTTCAGAACTAAATATAATTTGATAATTTATTAGGTTGGTGCAAAAATAATTGAGGTTTTGGACCTTGAGTTTTAAGCCATTATAACTAGGCTCAGACACATCTTTATTAATCAGAATAGGAGCATTGCAATCAACACATTTTTGCCAACAAGAAATAAGTTTCTTTATTCCTGTAGTATAATAATTCCTGCTTTGGGATTTGATGAATAACTGGAAAGCATTTTCTGCATCCTGCTGGTTGTGAAAGTATGTTCCCTGCAAATAGTTGTTGAGATGCTTGAAGAAGTGGTAGTTGGTTGGTGAGAGGTCAGGTGAATATGGTGGATGAAGCAAAACTTTGTAGCCCAATTTGTTCAACTTTTGAAGCGTTGGTTGTGCAACATGTGGTTAGTCATTGTTGTGGAGAATTGGGCCCTTTCTGTTGACCAGTGCTGGCTGCAGGCATTGCAGTTTTCAGTGCATCTAATTGATTTGCTGAGCATAATTCTCAGATGTAAGGATTTCTCTGGGATTCAGAAAGCTATAGTGGATCAGATTGGCAGCAGACCACCAAACAGTGACCATGATCTTTTTTTGGTGCATGTTTGGTTTTGGGAAGTGCTTTGAGCTTCTTCTCGGTCCAACCACTCCCACCTCCTAGTTCTCATTCCTCTGGATCTGATCATGTTACCCCTTCCACAAAGGAATTGGGGGGTGGGAGAGATTGGAGGCCAGAAAAACAGTTAATGAGGCACTTACAGGAGTCCAGTGGAAAGAGTGAAGGCCTGAACTAAGGCACCGGCAGTGGAGGCAGAATGGACAGGATCGCATGGCTTACTGAAAGAGAGAATTGTGGCCAAGTCTGAAGTCTCTGTCCTGGGCGACTGGATGGATAATGGAGCCATTGACATCAGTGACCACCCTGCTGTGCTTGTGAAGCCAAGAATATAGTCAAAGGAAGGGGGTCCTGGAGTAGACTTATATTTAAACCAAGCCAGAAAGTGCTTAAGTGCTTAGGTTTTACTCAGTCTTGGGTGTACTTAATGTCTGTTTTTGTTTTTGTTTTGAGACAGTGTCTTGTACTGTCTCGCAGGCTGGAGTGCAGTGGTGCGATCTCGGCTGACTGCAACCTCTGTCTCCCAGATTCAAGTGATTCTCCTGCCTCAGCCTCCGAAGTAGCTGGGACCACAGGCATGTGCCACCATGCTCAGCTAATTTTGTATTTTCAGTACAGACAGGATTTCACCATGTTGGGCAGGCTGCTCTTGAACTCCTGACCTTGGGTGATCCACCCACCTTGGCTTCCCAAAGTGCTGGGATTACAGGTGTGAACCACCACACCCAGCCCTTAATATTAAGCAGACATTCATTAAATGTGTCACCCTCCATGGGGAAAAAGATGAATTATTCAGTAATATTTATTTAACACCTATCATGTTGTGTTCACTAGATCAGTTGCTCATGACACAAATGAATCAGACAGGTATTTTGCTCTCAAGGGACTTATTCATGAATAATGGGAATATAAACTAGTAGACATGAGTGTTGTAAGAGTGAGCTGAGAATGGCCTCGATAGTCAAGTTCAAGGAAAGAAGAGGCATAGATGCAGGAAATCAGGGGACATGAATAGAGAAATCACTAGTGGGACAGTGGGGCTTATCAAGAGCATTGGCTTTGAAGTCAGAAAGACATAATCCATAGTTCTGTCATTTATCCGCAGGATAATATTGACCAAGTTAGTTAATCACTATTATTCTCAGTGTTCTTATTTGTAACATGGGAGTAATGGTTCCTACCTTAAAGGGTTGTGGCGAAGATTAAATGAAATAATACACCGGGAGTGCCTAGCACGGTGTTTGACACAGAATGAGTGCTCAATAAATGCTGGCACATTGAACAGAGATGGCTTGAACGGAAGATGGTGATTAGCATATCTAGCACACAGTGGATATGCACTATTTATTGAATGAATGAAAAATAAGTTTTGGACCAGATTATGGAATATCTTGGAGACTGTCATTTTTTATAGTCACTGAAGAGTTTTGAATAGTGGAAAAAGTTTTCAGAGACAGGTGCATTTCTGAAGATAAACTTGTAAGCTGTTTGGAAAGTATACTGAAGTTTAGAGATTCAGGAGTAGGCAGATCAGCAACTTTTCTAACATTTCAAATAAGATGAATGAATCAGGCCAGCTCCTGTCCTTACAGAACTTGAAAGATACATTTATAATTTATATATAATGGAAGATGGTGAATGCTATTGTGGACGTACAAATGAGTGCTTTGGAAGTGGTGAATAGTTTGGGGAATGAGAGAATCAGGGAAGGCTTTATGGTGGTGGAAGCTCCATGAGATTTACACATGGGGCTGACATAGGAAAATTAGGTGGAGAAAACATGGGAGCAAAGCACTGAGTATGGATCAGTGATGCAGCAATTAGGAAGAATGACTGGGTCAGAGTGAGTGGAAAGAGGACTGGAGAAAAATCTGAAACATAAGTCAGGAATGAAATCCGTGAAATACACTGGAGCTAGTCTCAGTACAGTACACAAAATGAGTGGAAGAAATTTGCCTGGGAGGTGTGTCAGAGTGTGTGTGTGTGTGTGTGTGTGTGTGTGTGTGTGTGTGCGCTGAAAAGGTTAGGAATTAGATACATTGGAGGAACCACGAGATTTGTGTAGTTGGAAGTGTAATGTCTGTCTGTAGTTGCACTGAGAAGAATGAAGCCTTTAGAGATAGACTGGAGCAAGATGTGTTATCTGGTATTTGTTCATTCTGCTGTTGGTCTTTTTGGGACTAGCCTCACAAATCAGAAATGGAAGACTGAACTAGCTGGATGATTTTCTAGGTACTTAACAGATTATGTCTAGTTTTTTTTGGTGGTTTTCCACATGGTACTAGTGAATTGGTAAACCAGTATTACATGGTGATCAGAAATATAACAACAAGTGTAAAAATCCCCAAAGAGACCTCAAAAAACGTTTATATGGTCTCATTTTCAGATAATAAATTCTTATATATATTGACCTTTTCACTTTCTTCTTAAAAATTAGATTTAATCCAGAAGGACACAGCTAAAAAGTTTGATTTTCCCATACCATTGAATGAAGCGTCCAAAATAATGAAGAAAAAGAAAAAGGTATAATACTGTAAAGGAGAATGAGCAATATTTGAATTTTAGATCATCCTCTCTAAATACAAATGTGTAAAGATATTCAAGACAGTGAAAATAGTTCCATCTTTTGAATAATTTAATTTTCTGAAATGAGAAGATAGAAGTAATTCAGCAGAAATGGAACTGGGTTTGGAAATATTTATTAACCATAAAGAATTGTTCTTTCAGTGTTTGAAGGTATAAAACACATTTTAATCAAAATATAACCCCACTGGATGATTTTTCAAAGTGTGATATATGTTCCATAGAATATAATAAACTGTGATATATAATGTAGTATAAGAAGAAAATCACAGATTTCATAGACAGAATAATGTATTTATATTGGTCTTCTTAAATACAAGGAATATGTAATATATTTCTAGCAGGCAATCTGAGAAGGATGAACCACTGCTGCTGAACTTTTCTCACTGCTAGTTGTCCAAATGTCATGGCAACTTGAGTGTCTTGAACATATTCAAGATCAGATGCTCTGCAAATCTTTGATTGCCACTGTATGTTTGTACTTCACAACATAGTTTATATTCAGTTTAAAGAAATTATTGGTTGTTAGTGACACATAACATTGTGTTGCTTCTGAGCTTTGAGTTTGTTTGATATCTGTGTATGATATAAAATAGCATTAGAAGTGAATAACTCTTGTACCAAATATATTTTGAGTGAGCATCTAATTTTCCCACTGTACTAAGTGATGTTCCTTCTGAGAACCAGTTCCTTTTGGGTGAGGAGAAAAGAGCAATGACCAGTACTTACTTTTAATTACTATGTGCCAGATACTGGGGTAAGTGCTTTACATATGTATGAAATATTTTTCATTAATTCTTATAATCCAATGTATGAAGTTATTCCTAGATGTGATTAGAATACTCTCAAAATGTCAGGCAACTGGAAAATGACAAAGCCAGAATTTGAGCCTAGATCTATTTGTTTGATTCCATAATCCTCATTCTTTCTATTCCGGTGTATTTACGTTCTCTAGTACTATTGCTAGAGGAAATACTTAATTCTTAACTGGAATAAAGTACATTTAGAAATCAAGTCATTTCCCAATGGTTTAATCATTGGGATACAAATTCACAAATTTTAAAAATTACCTTTCAGAATGGAATGTGTTAGAATCGATTAGGTAGGACGTTATAGACATTGTCTTTGAAAGGAAACTTCATCCAGGACAGTTAATTTAAATACTACAGGGAGGAAATTCTAGGAATTTTGAAAAAGAGAACACATAATTCAGATCATGGGCAAACAATTACGTTTAAGTTTTAGTTCTCTAAATGTTAATATTATAATAATGATATCAATTGACATACTACACAGTTGAATCATTCCCAGTTGCCTCTATGAAAATATATTCCTACTTTTCTGCTCAGCATTCCTTTACTGTGCTTATCTTTTTAAGGTTTTAGTATGGAATAGAGTATACAAAGTCATTTCAAGAATGCTTGAAGAAAATGAAAAATACAGACACAGGCTGAAATGTCAGAGGTTATCCAGTGAAAGTAAGTTAACACAATTTTTATTGTATTAAAGAAAGTGGCCTCTGTAACAGTTTAGTTATCCAGGGATTGCATGAGATCAGCAGTTTTCTTAGTGGTCACATGTAATATATACTATAGACATGAGGCTACCATATTGTCACTGTTCATCATAATTAGAAGTACAGAGCACCTACAAGCAGTAAGTACAGAGGAGAGCACAGGCATAGGAGTGAGTGGAGGGGTGTAGAAGGTGCATGTTGACTGGAATTTACTGAGTAAAGGGAACACTTTTCTGTTAAATGTGAATCTTAATGCCAATTAAAAAATACAAATTACAAAGCTCATCAGTATTGATGAAGAAAAACATTTTAACTACAATATGAAATTATACATTGTGTCACTTTATGTAGTCATTTCCTTTCCATGGAAGCTGAAGTCCCACTTAATGCATTTAACAAAATCTGCCCTTGATTTGTGGCCTTGATGTCATAATTTCATTCCTGGAAAACAGCTCATAAATTAAACCATGTTCTAAAGCTGCATCAGTATTGTGTTGATATTATGGTTAGAGCGAAATTAGATGTAGTCTAGTATGTTTATTAAAATAATGTGTAGTTCTGGATTTTCAAAAAATTAAGGTGGATAAAATTTATGTAACTAGTAATGCCATGTGAATTGGTAAGTCAAAACTTATTTTCTTTCCTTAACATGCATGTCCTGATACACATGCTATCATGAGTGTTTCTGTGAGTTCTTAATATAGTCATTCTATGGCAACTTCTATTTCATAGTCAGTAAACCTGCAGTATTTAATTTCATGAAGAATATTTTCATAAGATAACCATGAAAACAGAATGCCATTTTGCAAGCAGTGGAAACTTACGGTTCATATAATATTGCATCAGTGGTAGCATGAATTGTTTACAATAATGGCAAATTAGTGATAATTTGTTTCACTTTTCTTATCCATTTAAGGAGAATGAGGTGGGGGGGTGGATAGGAAAAAGAAAAGTAGTAGAGGTAGCTTAAATTAAAAGGATGTTTGAATGGGCAGAGCAATGTGCAAAACACCTGGACACACTTCTGAGTGCTAATTCAGATCAGTGTATAGCTTTGAATCTGTTGGGTTCTTTTCTGCCTCAGCAAGAGACCTTCTCTTAAATGTGATCTTGTGAGGATTATTTAACAACTTAAAATAATATGCTATATTTTCCATAAACAGCCTCTTGTAAAAAGAAGGTATCCTTATATAGTTCATTATTTTGCATTACAGTGTTAAACTAGATTACAGAACTTCTTTATAAGGCTAATAATTATGTCTAAAAATGTATTATAATATTTATTCCTTAATATATATTTATTAATGGGAAAACCAGTGCTAGAGGCCAACTTAAATTTTCCTTATTTTTTATATTATTTGCAGACTCAAATTACACAAGATGAATCTTCTTATCTTCTGGTAAGAATCTATTTAGGTAATAATTGTATAGATTTTTTTCTCTTCCCTTCTATATCCTCCCTTCTCCAAACATTACTGTATAACCATTGGTAGTTCGAGCCTATTTCCTTTCTTAAATCCAATGTCTGGCACACAATAGGCACTCATTAAAAATACTTATAGACCTTTAAAACTTCATTTGGGCCCCATCTCCATCATGCTATTAGAAATTCTCTCTCTGTGGTCCATGTTTTTCCTTCTTCTTTTTCTTTTTTTTCTATTGTATAGTCTGAGGGCAGAATCTTCTTTGTGTTCATAGCTCTACTTAGTCCTCTCTTCCTTTGAGCATACTGTCATATTTAATACTGTCTTACTACTGCTGCTCTTTATTTCTTACTGTCCTGCAGACTGTATCAGGGCCCTCATCCTGCCTCACTTACCATGTTTACCTTTGCTACCACCTGATAACAAATGCTGTCCTAGGAGTAATTGTTGGTCCCATTCTCTCTTTACATATTCACTCTGGAATAACTCACAGATTTTTGGAGCTTCAACTACTCTTCTTGGGTATAGTACCCTTACATCTCCATCCTACCCTTGACCTCTGGTCATGTACCTCTGATTTTCTTTAGGCTGTTCTACTATTACTTTTTTTGGTTTTTTTTTTTTTTTTTTTTTTTTTTTTTTTTTTTTTTTTTTTTTTTTTTTTTTTTTTTTTTTTTTTTTTTTTTTTTTTTTTGGTCACCTCTGCTGAAATCTACATACAGTTAACAGTTACTTTTTTTGTTTTGTTAAAAGAAACATGGTCTCACTCTGTACCCAGGCTGGAGTATAGTGACTCGATCATAGCTCACTGCTGCTTCTAACTCCTGGGCTCAAGTGATCCTCCCACTTCAGCATTCCCTCCTAAGTAGATAGGACTGCAAGTGCACACCACCATGCTTGGCTAATTAAATTTTTGTATAGATGGGGGTCTAGCTATGTTGCCCAGGTTGGTGTCAAACTCCTGGCCTCAAGTGATCCTACTGCCTCAGCTTTCCCAAGTGCTGGAATTGCAGGCATGAGCCACTGTGTCCAGCTGAGAGTGTATTTTAGACATGAAAGTGAACAAATTCATGTAGTCAAGAAAACGTTTAGGGAATTTACAGTTTGAGTAAAGATTGTTTAACACGATAACCTAAGAAAGGTATAAAAGTATACTGAGATAGTACATCAAAGAGTCTCATTTGAATTTTGGGCTGAGGATTTTTACTTCATTCAGTAGAGAAAGAAGAAATGGACCATTTTCTTAACCTTTTATTCTAAATGATTTCAAATGTACAAAAAGATGGTTAGACTAGTACAAAGTACTCCAGTAAACTCTTTACCAAGATTCACTGTTTTTTTAGCATCTTGCCACATTTGTTTGCTCATTCTTATTCTCTGTGTGTGTATATAAATACTTCAATGTGTATAACCTAAGAGCAAGAGTATCTGTTGTATAACCATGCCACAGTTACCAAATTCAGGAAATTGAACATCAATATTAAACATAATTTATAGTCTATGTTTCACTTTTTTTTTCTATTGCCACAATAGCGTCTTTAATGGGATTTAAAAAAAATTTTGGTACTAGATGTACAGTTCAGGATCATGTATTGTGGTTAGTTGTCATGTCTCTTTGGTCTTCCTTAATCTGTAGCAGTTTGTCAGCCTTTCTTTGTCTTTTCTGATATCGATATTTTTGAAGAATACAGGCCAGTCATTTTTCAGACTATTCCTCAAGGCTTTCTGATGACTACTCATGATTTGATTCATGTCACGCATTTTTTGGCCGGAACGTTATATATATAATATAACTTTCCAGAGGATCACATCTTGAGTCATGTGGTCTTCACTGATCCCTTAGTGATGATGTTAACTTTGAGCTCTTTATTACGTTGTTATCCATTTGTAGTTATTATTTTTTCTTTTGTAATAAGTATTTCATAGAAAGATAATAAGAGAGTATGTAAATATCTTGTTCTTTATTAATATATAGAATATTTTTAAAGCAGTAGAGCTGTCAGATTTGCATTTTAGAAAGAATATGATGTCATTTGTGGAAAGATTTGGAATGGAGTTGAAATAGGAGGTGAAAAAGAAAATCTGAGGATTGTAATAGCATCCAAGTGAAAAGGAAAATGCATTTAAGTGAGGGTTGTAGAGGATACAGAGAGAAGACAAATGATTAGGTATGGGGATAAGATGATACTGAGTTTTGAGAGTAAATAAGAAGTCAGAAGAAAGGACTCATTTTATGAAGGTACTGAATTTTACTTTTGGCATGTTGAATTTTAGGTAATAGTGAGGTACCCAGGTGAAAATGCTAAGCAAGTAATTGGAACTGTTGTGAGGGAGGTAGTGTGATATCTATAGTGTATAAAGGTCATATGTAGTTCTAACAGTAGATGTAGATTAAGACTTTAATGTGAAAATGGAGAGAGAGGAGAGGACTGAGTACAGAGTATCAGGCAATGCCGAGGATAAAGAGGAATTTTTACTTTCGGAGTCAGGGATTCTAGGGACTTAATCAAGAGTAATGAGAGAGTTGATTATGGGATTGAGGAGGGGAACAAATGAAATTTGCAGGAGATCAAGGGTTTGGGAGTTCAAAGGAGAGCAGAGACCTTATTTACTGAGAGTAGAGGGGTATAAAAAGTAGAAGCATAAAAATGTCATCTAGGAACATTTGAAAAGTTTCAGCACCTAAAGGTAAAGCACAAGTTCCAGTGATGACAATGTCTAAGCAATGGCCTTGCTTGTGAGTAAGTGGCCTGGAGGTGAAGGCCTGTGATACAATGCTTCTGTGACACATTTCTTGTAAATGGGACTGTTGAAGTCACCAAGGGTATTGGCAGGAATTGGAGTGGGAAAGAAAATCATGAGTTACACATTGAGTCTGTTGGAAACTTTTTATGTTCAGCAAGAGAAAGTAAAAGTCATTAAAACAGTAACTACAGGGAATGTCTAGCTCTTGCTTTATAGCCTTAGAAATGGTAAAAATTAAAAAAAAAATTAAAAATAAGAAATGCTAAAAATTTTCAGTGACTACTGATGATGATATTTTGTATTAACAAGAATTCAATTTTGTCATTTTTAAATTTAGGATTAACCTATCCTTGGATGTTTCCTAAAGAAGATTATGAAGAATCTAAAGATGAAACGCTAAATGAATCATAGTTATTTGTTAATTTTGATGTGCTTTATTGGAATTGGGACTTTAGTAGTCTAATAGAAAAACTACCTTCTTTATAAATTAATAGTATTTCTTTGCAACTTAATAATACCTTTAGTTAAATATTGTTACCACATGCGTGCAAGTGTTATTTTCAAAATTTAGATTAGCCTATCAATGCAATTGCATCAGTTTTATAATTGCCAGCTTTTTCTTTTTCTCAATGAGTCTACAACCACTGCTTTGTTCATCTCTTCTTTTAGATGCAACTTTCAAATTAAACTTGGATTCATTTAAATTATTTTTGGCTTCCTCTAAACTTCTCAATTATTTTATGAAAAAAACTTAGAATTTACATAGCAACAATTATTTTGGGTGTTAAAACTAAGTTAATGATTATTTAAGCCATCTTTTTATCCTAATGAAAATTAGTAAATTTATACATTTATAACATGGATATATTATAAAGATATTATAATATGAAGTATTTTAGGAACATTTTTGGGCAAAGATCAGAGGAGATGCTCTTCACCTTGCCAGGCCCCTAAGTAATAGATATGTTATTTTTTATTTTTTGACATTTAAAGATTTTGATCAGGCCTGCGACACATAAATGAATTTTTGACAGAAGATGTAAAACATAGTTTTAAAAACCCAACCATTACTTGTTAACAAAAAGTACAGAGAAGCTTTTTGAGCAGACACCACAGTGACGCTTCCACATGAGCACTTTTTCTTATGCAGGAAAAAATGGATTCTTTCTCCATATATTTACGGCTAGTAGGAGTAAACTCAGGGTTTTACAAAATCCATTTATAAATCACATTTTAATGCTGCAAAATGTGTTATTTTAATGACAGGATTAGAATTCTGAAAATCATTTAGAAGTATTGTTTAACAAGTCCTTATTTTCTATTCAGTATTAAGTAGTAATCAGCTTCTACCTTCGCCAGTTTTTCTGCTTTTTTGCTGGTGTGATCTCTGTTCCTAAATTGAATCAAAGGCCTAGGTGGAACTGGAAACTTAGGAGGGAAAGACAAAATAAGCCTTGTTCATGATCAAGTTCTATGTAGTCTAGTTGCTTCTTCCCCTTGAAGTGGCAGGTACTTTTATATCCAGGATGATTGCAGTGATGACATCCATTCTTTTTTGGGGGCATTGAGAGGGTAGGCCTCCTAATTATTTTACAAAGCTATTACAAAGTGTCAATATACAAAATTCTCATGCATAGTATATGCTGTAAGAACTGTGAAGCAATTCATAGTTTTCTTTCTTCCTGTAATAATTACAACTTAATTACTTCAGGAGACTACAACAGTGTAGAATTTGTGGTAACATGTTCTTCTAGTGACTGTTTAACAAGTTCACCTGTTTCTAGATGGAAGGACACGTTGCCTGGGGAAATGGCCTAAGTTTTTTTTGCCATGTGGGCGCTCAAGTTTCCCTGCATGATGAAGCGTCACACAACCTCTTTATATTACGCTGGGTAAAATTTCAGACTGCTAAATCCTTGGGTGAAGCTTAAAATTTAGCTTATGCAACTTAAATCCATTGCAAAATGAGACATATTTACACTGTTTATACAGTAATTTATGCTGCATAGTTTTGTGGTGAGTGTGAATGAGGATTTTAGGTTTGATTCAGTGTATATTTTTATTTATGTGACTTATACAACGTGGCATATTATTCTGTTTTATTAGATATATCAATATTATATTAGATTTAAAATAAGAGTCTAGTACTGGATACAAACTCAGTTTGTTTCATTGTTTTAGAACCATGTAAGAATGAAGACTCCACTGAAATGAATGTTCTAAATATTTGTTCTAAATCTTTTAATTTTTGTTTAATAATTTCTGGTGAATATGTGTTCAATCTGTTATGTTAAATAGAATAGAATAAACGTAAGAGTTTACTGATACATCACTGAACATCAGCTGTAATACTGTGACTTATTTCTGTTCTGTAATTTCAGTAGGGGCCAATGACCCACCCCTGCTACTTTAAAGACTTCAGACTGCAATGTGGTCCTGCCTTCTCTTCATCTTCAGCCCAACGTGTTGTCTAGTTTCCACGAGAAACATTCACTCACCAAATCTATATCTGACTCTTTCCTCTGTGTAGATGAAAGACACTGTATTTTAGCCCAACAGTCTAATATCTGTAATTTATGTTTTGGGTTCTGCAGTGGTTGTTTCATGCTTAGTTGTGCAGGGAGGGAAGGAAGAGATCTTCTAGTGGTTTAAATAAAAAATTTTGGTGAGTACAGAATAGAGAATAAACATGTCGATACTTCAGAATATCATTCAGCCATTTATTCCAGGTCATCTGAAAGATTTCATGTGAATTTTCAAATTATGAGAGAAAAACAGGCCGAGGGTTGTGGCTCACGCCTGTAATCCAACCACTTTGGAGGCCAAGGTGGGCAGATCACCTGTGGTCAGGAGTTCAAGACCAGCCTGACCAACATGGTGAAACCCTGTCTTTAAAAAAAAAAAAAGAGAGAAAAAAACAGTAGAATCTTTAAGCATAGGAACTAATTAAATTCAGGGTGTTTTTACATCCAATATAAACTGAGGAAACGTTAAAATTTGGGAAAAGTCTTGGGTAATTTAGGAATCCCATGGGAATAAACTTATAAAATAGTGAAATACTGGTCTTGAGTTTAGGAGCAGGTCTGTGGGAGTAGGGAGTCTGGAAAGCCTGGGAGTAGAGGGGGAACAGTACTAGTGTAGCATTTTATTTTAGAGAGAATGCCAGGTTAGGTGGTGGTATGCTACTGCAGTAGTGTTCCAGTTCCTGAGTCATGGACTATATGGCAGCCATGAAAACGTGCTTCTCAGATTTCCCACCACAGGGGCACAATTGCTTGATAGCCCAACTGTGCTGTATTGTGAATTCTACTACATTTGTATGAAGCCATTCTTCCCAACAAGTTGCTCCCAAACCAATGATTAAACATGGTAAGGATTTTAAGACAGGCACGTTTCTACAAGACAGGCCTCAAAGGTTCTCCATTTGCCTTGCTGAAAATTTCTTAGAACTGCACCAGAGATAGTCTAAGACTTTTCTTACCCTCTTTCCTTCTCTTCCCTACAGAGTTCAGTTCTTGGTCATGGTTCGACAACTCTTCCAGGCTCCCCTGTCTCCCTCTCGGTTTTCCTCACAGACATTTTCCCTGTAAATACCTTGTGCATCTAATTCTGTCTTGGTTTTGGCTTCTGGAGGACCCAAACTAATACAAGCAGTGGCAGGAATTGTCTGGGATAATGGGCAGTAAGATAGGACACTGGCTTGGCATATTCACTATCTAGCTGTCAAAGAGACACCTTCCTGTGTGTTATGTGTGGTACCTGGCACATGGCGATAATCCTATTTTTAAAGATTTCATTTGACATGATTTGGAAAAACTTACCAATTGAGGGCAGTGCTTTTGCAGGTGTGATTATGCAGGCATTTGAAAAATATGGGCAAA
Organism: Alouatta palliata; assembly: GCA_004027835.1. NCBI lineage: Eukaryota > Metazoa > Chordata > Mammalia > Primates > Atelidae > Alouatta > Alouatta palliata. The sequence continues at coordinate 15,948 of PVKV010030851.1, forward strand.
TAATGCCTCCAAAGATAGTTCACTGGACTAGCTACTGCTAAGTTGTATTAACACCCTGAAAAAATAGATGTCCATTAGCAAGCAGTTACAGAATAAATGTGAGAACCAGAGGGTCTCTCTGGTAGTAAAGCCTCTTATCTGCTGCAGTGGGAGATCAGACCTAAGGAATGGCAAATAGAGGATCTTATAGAGGTGCAGAGCTCCAGAGATGTGTAAAAGGTCAGTCAAGGCACATCTGGTATGCCAAAATCAGGGCCTAGGTTAGGAAAACATTGAGACTCTGCAATGTGTAGTAAGCAATTTCTGCATGGATTCCCATGAGTCCTTGGAGTTTGTAGAGGTGGCCCACTCTTCTGTGTTGGAAGGTATTGTAGAAGCCCCCCACCTTCAAGGCATCAGTTGCCCTCAGTAGCTTTCCTTACCCCCTTTCCTGGCCAATAGGCATCAACTAAGGTGAAATCTCAGTGTAACCCAACTGGAAAAGTGTTGGGTTAGATAAGGAAGGAGAGAGATAATACACAGAAAGAGCTCTAAGAATTAGCATATATTGGCGTAAGCAAGGGGGTTGACCTGTCTGATCAGATAGTGGATTTTGAGGTGCTTGATCCAAAGGGCTAAAATACAAGACTATAGATTATCAATGATTTCTAGACTTGGGGGCACTTTCTTGGGATACCTGTGAAATAGAACACCCAGGATTATTGCACACAGAATGTAAGTTCACATCAACACCTAGAGCACCAAAGCATCTTAATGGCACCCCTATTAGAGTGGGAGCTTCTAGGGACCAGGTAATAGATGGAATCCTGGTTAAAGTCTTGCTCACAATGGGCCCACTGGGTTTAGAAACCTATCCAATAGCCATCTCCCCAGGCCCTGGGTATATAATTGGAATTGATATACCTGGCAGTTGGAGTAACTCGTACATTAGATGCTTGTTTGGTGGAGTAAGAGTTATCACAGTGAGGAAGGACAAGTAGAAATGTCTAAAACTGCCTCCTTTCTCCCAGCCAACATAATAACAAAAAAAAAAAAAAAAAAAAAAATCACATTCTGTGGAATGGGAGGAGGGTGACAAATTATTGCCACCATTGAAGACCCAAAGGACTGTAGACTAGTAGAGATTTAATTAAGTAGTAGCCCTGAACACAGCTGTTTTGCTAGGCGGGTACCACTAGTAGAGCAGGAGGATGACATACAGCAATGGATGTGGCAAATGCATTATTTTTCATTTCAATCAGAAAAGGTCAAACAGTTGTATTCATATGGGGCAGACAGTATTAAGGTTTTACCTCAAGGCTATGTTAACTCTCTTATCTTTCATAATAATGTAGTCCAAAGAGATCTGGATTGCTTATTCATTCCATTGAATTTCACACTGATCATTACATTAATAACTTTATGCTGATCAGCAGAGCAAGCAACAGGTGGCTCATATAATGGAGGCCTTAGTAAAGACGTGTGTCCTCCCAAGAGTGGAAGATAAATGCTGCAAAGATTCAGGGACCTGCCTGGATTTTCAGTGAAGATTTTAGGAGTCCAATGTAGAAAGCTTCATTGATATTTTTAGGGGTCCAATGGCATGAGTATGCTAGGATATCCGCTCCAGAGTAAAAAACACTGTTCACATCTTGAATCCCTCACCACAAAAACTGAAGCCCATGCATGATGGGCCTCTTTGTATTTCTAAAAGTAATATATTGCTCTTCTAGGAATATTGATCTGGCCCATATATTAGGTGACACAGCAGGTTGTTAACTCTGAGTGAGACCCAGTGCAGGAAAGGGCTTTGCAGTGGGTCCAGGCTGCAGTGTAAGCAGTCCTGCTGCTGGAGTCATATGATCTGGAAGACCTTATGATGTTAGAGATGCCAGTAGTGAGAAAAGATGTAGTATGTTGCTTATGGAAAACCTAACATGGGCCCTGTAATGGGATTATGGATCAGTGTCATGCTGTCCACAGCATAGTATTAAAGGCCTTTTGAAAAACAGCTTCTGACGTGATTCTGGGTTCTGGTAGAGACAAATTGCTTGGCCTTGAGGCATCAAGAGACCATGTATCTGGAATTTAACTTTATAAATAGGATTCTGTCAGACTTATCAAGTAAAAAAATTGAAGTAGTAGCAGTAGATTATCATAAAATGGAAATAGTGCATCTAGGACTGAAGACTGAGCAGGACCAGAGAGCACAAGCAAGTTGCACAGGCAGGTAATCTAATCCTCATATCATCCACTTCAGTTGCACTAGCTAGAAATGCCCACTAGAAAGCCTCCGGTGTCCTGGAGGGTGCAGTGAGCCGAGATTACACCACTGAACGCTTGGTGCCTGAGTGACGGAGCAAGACTCTGTTTTCAAAGAAAAGAACAAAAAAAAGAAAGCCTCCAGTGTCCTGGAGAGACTAAGAAGACAGAATGATGGCCAGATGATGTTGCTATTCTTCATCAGTGGCCATCTAGGAACTCTTGTTTTACTGTTTTCAATTTCTTTCATTTCTATTTACTATTTTCTTTCTTGTATTTGCTTTGGATTTATTTTGCCCTTCCTTTTCATATTCTTGAAAAGAATGCTTATATTACCAATTTGAGACTTTCTATCTTTTCTACTATATGCATTTGGTATTATAAGTTTTTCTGTCAACACTGCTTTAGCTGTATCCCACAGATTTTGATATATTGTGTTTTCTCCTTTCCCCCCCTACCTAATAGCTCAGATGATCTAATAGCTCATTTTGGTTTACTTAAATGTATTTTTTTGATTTTCCTTGAAATTTCCTCTTTGACCTATAGATTATATAAAAATATATTGTTTGCTTTTTAAATGTTGAGATTTTCCTGTTATTGTTCTTTATTGACTTCTAGCATGATTCCTTGTGGTCAGAGAACACACTCTGTATGATTTCAGTTCCTTTACATTTGTTGAGGTTTGTTTGATGGCCCATGATAGGGCTTATCTTGGTATAGGTTTCATGGGCACTTGAAAAGAATAAATATTCTGCTGTTCAAATGTCTGTTAGATTCTCTTGGTTGATGTTGAGTTCTTTTGTAACCTTGATGATTTTCTGTCTAGTTATTCTATCAGTTGTTAAAAGAGGTATGTTGATGTCTTCAACGGTATATTTTTCTATTGATTTTTTAGATTCTCACAGTTTTTACTTCACATATTTTGCAACTTTATTATTTGGTGCATACATATTTAGGACTGTTAAGTCTTCTTGGTAATGGATCCTTTATCGTTATATAATGCCCTTTTTTGTCTGGTAATTTTCTTTGTTCTTAAGTCTACTTTATCTGATAATAATGTAAATATTCCTGCTTTAATTTTATTATATCTTTTTCCATCCTTTTACTTTCAACCTGCCTATATTATTATATTTGAAATCAGTTTTTCATAGATAACATGTAGCTGGGTCATGTTTTTTAATCTACTCTGCCAATATCTGTCTTGTATTGGTATGCATATATTTAGATCATTTGTATTTAATGTAGTTTATATTAGTACTTAAGTTTTCCATTTTATTTTAGTGTTTTTCCGTTTGTTATTTTTGGTCTGTGTTTTCCTGTTTTTTTTTTTTTCCTGCCCTCTGGCTTCTCATGTGGTCTCCAGTAACACTGAGTCAGTGGGGAGAGTCAGAGAGTGAAGGGGAAAAAAAGAAGGCTCATTACCGGCTAGTGGGGTGAAAGTCTGGGCTCTCTAACTTGCCTTTTCTGGCATCACCCCATTGGGGGTGTTGGGGCATATCAGCATAGCCTCACGAGTGTGAAAGCCTGGGCTTCCTACTCAGCTCTTACTGCTTTTAATGTGGTTGGGGCCCTAGTTTTTTCTGTGGTATTTGGCTAGTTGAGTGGTTATCATCGTAAAGTTTTCTGTCTTGCTCAGCTATTCCTTTCCTGGTCCTTCAGATAGAGAGAGCTTGTTTTTGCTGGGCCTTTTTTTTGTCTATGCCCTTTAGCATTTCCAAGTTCCTGGTGTCTTAAGCTTCAAGTCTGGAATATATGAAACAAGAAGAAAGCTTAAGAACTCATTCTTGTGTCATTCCTTGCATCTTGAGGTTCTTAACTGGTCTGTTCTCTACAACTTTCAGAGTGTTCTTATGTTTGTTTTATATATAATGTTCCAAGTTTTCAGTTTTTAGTACTTGGAGACAGGAATAGGGAAAACTATGTCTACTCCATTTCCCTGGAAGCATAAGTCTCAGCTGATATTTTATAAATGAAACATGCAAATACAATTCAGTAAAGAAAGGGTAGTCTTTTCAATAAATGGTGTTGGAACAACTGGATATCCATGTGAAAAAAAATAAACGTTTTCCTAAACCTTACATCTTTTTTTTTTTTTTTTTTTTTTGAGACAGGGTCTCACTCTGGCCCAACCTGGAGTGCAGTGGCATGATCATGTCTCACTGCAGCCTCAACTTCCCAGGCTCAAGTGATCCTTCTACTTCAGCCTGCCAAGTAGCTGGGCCTGCAGGCATGTGCCACCATGCCTAGCCAATTTTTGTATTTTTTTTTGTAGAGAGAAGGTTTTGCCCTGCTGCCCAGGCTGGTCTTGAACTTTTGGGTTCAAGCAATTGCTTGGCTTGGCCTCCTAAAGGGCTGGGATTACAGGTGTGAGCCACCATACCCAGCTCTCACATCTTATATAAAAGAAATATTCAACATGGATCATAGATCTAAGGAGGAACAAATGCAAATTTCCTAAATTGCATTGTTAGGGAAATGCAAATTAAAATCATGATGAAATAACACTACACACATATTAGAATGGATGAAATAAAAAAATACTGACTATAACAAAAGTTGATGAGGATACAGAGCAACTGGAGCTGTCATACATTGCTGGTGGGAATGTAAAATGCTGCAGCCACTTCGAGAAACAGTTTGGCCAATTTTTTTAAAAAATGAAACACTCAACTACTATACATCCCGGCAATTGGGCATTTATCCCAGAGAAATGAATTTATGTTCACACAAAAATCTGTACACGAGTATTTATAGCATCTTTATTTGTAGTAGACAAAAATGGGAAACAACCCAGATGTCCTTAATGGATGAATGGTAAAACAAACTGGGGTATCTTCATACCGTAAAATACTACTCCTCAATGAAAAGAAACAAACCGTTGATACATGCAACAACCTGAATCTCCAGAGAACTATGCAGAGTGAGAAAGAAAATCCAAAAAGGTTATATACTATATGATTCCATTTATATAACATTCTTGAAATGGCAAAATTATAGAAATGTAGAACAGATGAGTAGTTGCCAAGGGCTAAGGAGAGGGTTGGGGATGTAGAGAAGTGCATGTAGCTATATAAGTGCAACTTGAGAGATCCTTGATCTGTATCTTGCACATACCAATCACACTATCCTGGATGTGATTTTACACTATAGTTTTGCAAATGACATCTCGAGATATTCACTGGGAGAAATTGAGTAAAGAGTATACCAGATCTATTATTTCCTAAAATTGCTTGTGAATCTACAGTTATCTCAAAATAAAAAAAATTAAAAAACTGTATCCTATTAGCCTAAGTTATTACTTATTATAATAATATATAATAAACAAAGGTTCCTTTAAAATATCGATTGTATGTCTGTGGGTTTATTTCTGGATGCTCTAATACCGTTCCGTTGATCTAGGTATCTGTTCTTTCTCCAATACCACGCTGTCTTGAGACAGTAGTAATTTTGGGGTAGTTTGGCCTATGACTGGCTATAGTAACTTTAGAAATTAAGCATTGTGTCTTACAGCTTAAGGTGTTTCCCCAAAATTGTTTTGACTATTCCGTTTTTTTTTTTTTTTTTGCTTTT
>PVKV010030852.1:0-21754 GCA_004027835.1 Alouatta palliata
TCTCTCCTCCTCCCCCTCTCTCCCCTCTCCCTCTCTCTCTCCCTCTCTGTCTCCTTCCTCTCTGTCTCCCCCCTGCCTCTTGCTCCCTCTCCATTTTAAATCCCAGTTATTTCCCACCACTGCACATGTCCACGCGTGTTTCATTGGTGGAACTGAATCAAACAACCATCCCTAGTTGCAAGGAAGATTGGGGAAGTGAGTATCTAGCATTTTCCATTTCTGCTGTGGGAGGTGGATGCTGTCTATAGGACAGAAGGGAGAAATGCCAGGCTCCTGTGTTGGTAACAAACAGTGTCAGCCATAGCTAGAGTTTTGGAACTCAAAAGACATAATGGCCACTGCTTTACCCTGTAGTCTTACTTATGGAAAACTGGCACCAGAAGAGAATCAATGACCTGTCCACACAGCTTGGTGTCAAATCCAAAGTCTGAGTCTACATGTCTACATCTTTTGACTCATGACATAGAACTGAGGTTGAGGATGACTAACATTTGACTTGCATATTACAGCTGGCATAGTGTGGGCTTTGTTCAGCATGTATTAGTTTGCTTAATTTTTGCCTTTGGCGCTGCGGGGCCTGCAGGCTTCTCAGAGCAGAGGGTGCATCCGCTGCAGCTTCCCACGTCTCCTGCTGAAAGATAGCCAATCATTTCTTCCTAATTAAAGATCAAACACGATTTCAGGTGGTCCTTTTCCTAAGATGCCATGGGAGATGTTCCTTGTATCTGTCAGTGGTACTGATCACGTTGTCATTTTTGGCAACTAATTCCCGGAATGAATAATAAAATTATAATCATCTCGCACCAGAGGGAGGGTGACCAATTTGTAAAGTCCATTAAGAATCGAGCAAAGGATTGTCCTCTAATGAGACAGACAGCGTCAGGGAGACCATTCATTAAGCCTCTCTGTCACAGATGCACAAAGGAACCCTGGAGGGAGGGGCTCCTGGAATGTGCGGAGACGGAGACGGGGCGGGTTGTCTTGGATGCGCATTTCCATATTGTCATTGATCAGCTGCCTGAGAAGGAATGACAAGCAGAACACAGAGTTCTCCATTGTAAGGCTCGGGGTGTGTTTATGCCACCCTTGATTCATTCCCCACGGGGTGAGAAGCATTACTCACCATTTTCTCATGTGCCAGAAAGAGAAATGGAATCAACGGGCGTATCATCTCCTTGTTGGAAAATGACAGCTCCCTTATTATAAATCCCCAATAAATTGATGGAAGAGCTGTTCAAACTTCATAGATATAAATGTTTCCTGGGATTAATGGGAACTTATTCTTAGAAATGACTTACAGTTCAGGAACCGACCTTTGAATTGAGGTATTGTTTGTTTTTCTTCCAGATGTCATGATAAGCAGTGGAGCATAGATGGCAAAGGCTTTCCATTTACCCCATCCTTGTCCCCCACCACATTCCCACTTCCTGTGGCCAAACATTTATAGCTTTAGAAATGCTAAATTATCACTACCTTTTGGAAGAACGCTTCTCCCTTTTGGAAATCCTTTACAGGAGAATTTGAAATTTGTAAATCTCCTCGTTACCTTTGGAGCAAACCATGGAGATGTAACCCTTACACTGTAATACAGAAACAAACCACTGCTCACTAATGTATGTATCTTAAAGAATTAACATTTTATTTCAATAGGTATCTCAGCATTTGTTTTCAACGTCCTTTGTCACCAGCATATTGAAGCTCTTGCCTGTCATATGGGAGAGGATTGTGCCAACAACAGCTTATTTTCTGAATCATCAGGGTCTCCTCTGATGTGGCCTCTAAGGGTCATCTTGAGACTGTCATTCAGTATTTATATTAGTGTTGATACTCTCAGTGAGTGAGTGCTTTTATAAGTGAAACTGAATCTTTTGTCCAGCACCAGGAGCATGTGGGTACTTAATAAGTACCAATCAATAGCTTTTGCTGATATTGGAATATAGGCCCATCTACTTCCTGGATGGTTCCACAGGGAAAGAGGCATTTATAGCTTGTGCTTTATTCTATAGAAGATGCTAAGGGCTGCTTTCTAGATTGCCTTTGTTTGAATCTATGCTGAGTGTGACGTTTACCCATGCAATGCCGTTCCTGTCTGCTGGAACCTGGTCGGGGGGTTGGAACTTCAGTGGCTCTTCCACTTGATTTGCTGAACTTCTAGTTTGTTCCAAGAGTCAGCTGGCTGGGGAGAAGCAGACTGAAGAGTGTCTCCATGCCTGCCAGCCTTCTACATTTCCTGGAGCCCATAACCTGCTGCCTCCCTAGACTTCTCAGAAGTCACAGGGGGCTTGTGTTCTCCTGGCCACCCCATACTTCAGCTGACATTTTCCAAGGCTGGTAGAAGTCTGGTAAGGACTCTCTTCTCACCATTTCTGTGGGAACTGATTCCTTTTGCTTACCTCCATTCCTGAAATCCCACTAACACATGAATGGAATGTAGAACAGCATTTTACTAAATCTGAGCACAGAGAACACGTTACACCTGAACATTGGACATCACTTTTCTGAACTGTGCCTCGATTTCCCTTACAATGGGGAGCCCTCACTAGTGGCCTTTGCTTCTCAGGTTCTGGATTCCTGCCATAGCATGGACCCCACTTCTCCTTATTCATTCATTCAACAAATATACATTGATTGTCTACTATGTGCCAGGAGCTGGGCTAATATTTAGCATTGGTTCTTCACACCAACTCTGTGAGATAGGTACTATTAATATTCCCATTTTACAGATAAGGAACCAAGAATTCAAGAGGTAATAAGTCACTTGGCCAGTGGCTATTTAGGATTTGAATGATTTTGCTCTACTGTCAATATGCCTACGTCAGCCACTGAATTAATCGGTTGGAGTCTTTTTATTAGAAAATAGCTCCTGCTGTACTATTTTTTATTAGACTAGTTGCAATATAAAGAGGAAGGAAGATAATACTTCCCACCTTGGAAAATGCTTGGATATAGCACAGTAAATGCAAAACAGATACAAGCCTGACGCCATGGAGCTTTCAGTCTTCAGCGGAGGAGCGAAGAGGGGAGGAGAGGTCCACGGCGCAGCACACGTGTGTGCACACGTACTCACTGTGATATATGGTAATAATGACAAGGATGTAGAGAACCAGGTACTGTGAGCAAGATTAATAGCTTCCCTGCTTCCTCCTATTCCTGCATACCTCCCTCTTCCCAAGTCACCTAGGAAACTGCAAATCCCTCTTTCTTTAGTCATTCTTTCTTTCTTTAGCCTCTTTTTGTTTTGACAGCCTCATTTCAGATGTGTCCCAGGTTTGGGACTCTCACCTTTCCTACACAAAGACTCCATCAAGGTAGTTCCCTAAGAAAAGTACCGTCACCTCTTATGTGAATAGGCTGTTCTTCTCCTATAGGAAAATACCTGGGATATGTTTTTAAGTTGCAGCTTTTCCTTCCTGAAACATTGTCTGAATTTTTTTTTCTTCCTTTTCAAAGTATGGGATGTCCAATGTGGGGGTGTCAAAGACGTGTTTAGGTGGGTCCTGGGAGAATATTAACTAACACATCACATAGCAATGTAGATATTTTCTTCTCTTTATATATATATGTATCATGTCTATAATTTTTTGGGAGGCAGAGTCTTACTTTGTCACCCAGGTTGAAGTGCAGTGGTGTGATTTTGGCTCACTGCAACCTCCGCCTCCTGGATTCAAGCAATTCTTATGCCTCAGCCTCCCAAGTAGCTGGGATTACAGGCATGTGCCACCATACTCGACTAATTTTTGTATTTTTAGTAGAGATGGGGTTTCACCATATTGCCCAGGCTGGTCTTGAACTCCTAGCTTCAAGTGATCCACCTGCCTTGGCCTCCCAAAGTGCTGGGAGTATAGGTGTGAGCCACTACGCCCGTCCTCATGTCTATAATTGCTTTCATTTCTTATTTCACTATTATTCATTTCCTTCCTTCCCTCCTTCCCTCCCTCCCTCCCTTCCTCCCTCCCTCCCTCCCTTCCTCCCTCCCTTCCTTCCTTCCTTCCTTCCCTTCTTTCATACTCACCAGATGGTAATACCTGACACTCATCAGATATATATATTCATGCTGACAAACATTTTTATGCTACTTGCTATGTTCCAGACTCTATTCTAAGCACCAATTATAAATTAATAGTCTTAATTGCATCAAGGAGAGAAATCTGAGCTATATGCTGACATGGCTTGATTATTTCCTTCTTTTAATCCACAGTAAGCAGACTATAGGCTCAGAAACTTTGACATCTAGCTAGAACTGTAGAACTCTTTTTGGTTTTATTTTAATATCATATTTTAAGGTTATCTTCTACTTATAGCAATTGATTTAGTTTCTTTTTAAAATCTAAGTAGCTTTCTTTTTAATGTTACATATAATATAACATAAATATATGGGGTGAGTGGTGTCTAGATATGGCAAAAATCATGTAGCTGGTGGTGCTGACTAAGGCTTGGATGTCTTGCTAAGGTGTGTGTCAGCAGAGACTGTGGTAGGTGGGCTGAGGTCATTTACAAGGACAAGGGGCCAAGGGGCGGGATGGGGGATTAGAGTCAGACCAGTTTGAATCCAGGCTTTGCTACTTCTCGGGCACATGGCCTTGGGCAAGTCTGTCTTCTTGCTGAACTTCGGTTTCCTCTCCCACCAAGTGCTGATAAACACTGGCAGCTGTACAGATGCAATGAGAAAACATTTGAGAAAATTCCTGGTGTGCTGTCTGGCAAGTAGTTGGTGTAAAACAAATGTTTGTTTTTAAGTTGGAAGTGTGAGATTTTACTGAATTAAGAAAGAACCATTTTAAAAAATGAACAAATGACTAGGTAATCCATGGTGAACAAGACAGGCAGGACCCTGTGTTTATGAAGGTTTGATGCTGTGAGACAGTCAAAACACATTTTACAAACATGCCTGGTGTCAGGGTGGTGAGCAGCTGGCGGAGAGAAGGGTTGGCATTCAGGGAGGGTTTGATAAGCAGCCCTCACATTTCCTAGAAAATCAAAAGGATTTACTAGAACAACACCGTCAAGAAATGTGTAAACTGAGACCTGAAAAATGTCTAGATGTTTCCCAGGCAAAGAGGAGAGTGGAGAAATGATATTCTAGACAGTGAGCCTACTCTGACTTCTATTCAGGAATTTCACACTGACCGCCATGCTCAGAGCAGATCAACTCATCCCATAAGCAAGCTTGGTTTATGGCATCCACCAAAGGGCCTCATCTGTCCCCGGGTCTCAGATAGTCCTTTTTATTGTGGTGATCTTTCTTCCTGTTTTACATTACAACCAAGGCATTCCTTTTCCAAATTGCCTGGCAGCCTTACGAGTTTTATGGATATGTGAGTTTCTAGAAATAAGCCTTGGTTCCAAGTCCTCAACTCCTCCATCTCCACTGGCCTATTATTCACCATTTCCTCATCTCCTGAAGACATTTCCTTGTCCTTAAAATGAGAATTAATTCTGTTCTGTGACTACTGTTTTTATTTTTCTCCTGAGAGTCTTATTTGATGGGATCAGTAAGACCAGATTAAATGTTATATTAGATGGCATTTCCCTTTATAGTATATTTTTGGCTTGTTTTGAAAGAAAGGTCTACTCCATGGTTTACCACGACGTACCTTGTAGAGAAGACTGTGTCAGAAGCCAGGTCTGAATTATGATGGGGAGTATTAATATGTTTGCTTACTGGCTTTGAAAAAAATCACTGTTCATGTGTTCATGCTCCTTGACCAGTGAGGGATGGTTTCCTTAGCTTTCTGCATCTCACTTGCTTGTTGTTCCAAGCCAAGGACTCTTTTTTGGTTGTGCAAGTTTGCATTTCTACTTTCGTTCTCTAAAAACAGCTCCAGTTTTATCCAGTCTAATCTTATCTCTTGCTGCTTACTGCCGTGCTAAGCATAAACTATAGCGAAGTGCTTTTTGTTTCTTGAATAATCTTTGTTTCTGCTCATTGTTTCTTGAAATAATCTTTATTCCTGCCCTTGTTCCTTCATTGCTCCTCAGGTGCTATTTCTGAAAATTCTCCTCTACCTGAAACACTGATCACCACCCCCAATTCACCAGGACTGCTCTTTCTGGTCTGAGTTGATGTACAAGTTCTGGGAAGCTCTGTCTGAAAATGCAAGATGACACTGGAGCCTCTTCCATGTACATATGCTTGTAAAAGACTCTGTAATTCTTCCATCTGGGCACTTGTGGTAGCAGATAATATTCGCTCAATTTCTTGTTAGTTTGCCCTTCACTCTACCGAGGTTGAGAGCAAGCCATCATGTTGAGAGCTGTATCCTCTGTGTCTAGAAAAATCCCTACACCTTATCAGTGTTCAGCAACATTTAAATAAATGAATGAAGTGATAAATGAATAAAGCCAGTGTTAGCATATGGGCTGGATTTGGAATTCAAAATCATTAAAAGTCAGTATTTTTCCCGGTACCTTGCCATATTTCCTCAACTTCACCCAAGACATACCCTTGTTAAAGATACATCAAAGATCAAATATTAGCTTGAGTTTCACATCCTCTCCCTTGCTCAAGGCAGTCCTTTTACAGCAGTATCTTTCTTCCTATTTTACATTACAACTAGCCTAATAAAAATATTACAGCAGGAGCCATTTTCTAATAGAAAGACTCCAACCAATTAATTCAGTGGCTGAGGTAGGAATACTGAGAGTAGAATACAGTTATTGAAATCCTAACTAGCCACTGGCCAAGTGACTTATTATCACTTGAATTCTTGGTTCCTCATCTATAAAATGGGAATATTAATATACCCACTTCAAAGAGTTGGTGTGAAGAATCAATGCTATCTATTTGAATGAAGCATTAATAAAACAGACAAAGGTGACTGTAAAAATGACCCTCAGAGCAATGGACTTCCTCAGTGGCTTGTGTTATACTGTAAATAAAAAGCTCAAATTAATGTCAGATAGCTATAAAACAAGGCCAGGCAGTGGGTAAGTACAGAATAAATAGTGGCTGCTATGGTAATGTGCATTCATATTCATTTATGAATACGCTCCTATGCTTGCCTTAACCTGAGGCACCAGGGAAAATGCAAGTGTGTTCTCAGCTTCCGAGGGTGATAGAAAAGGAACAGCAGCCCCCACTGCCGTCTTGAGTAGCCTTGTCAAAGGACATTGGCATCAAGACTCAGATCCACCTCCTCGTCATCACCATCTCTTTTGCTCTTGCTCATGGCAACTGCAGTGACCAAGCTCACCCTGTCATGGGGAGGATGGTGACAGGTGGCAAATGACTGTGAAGAAAAACTCTCCGGTAGAAGATGAAGATTAACACGTGCTTTACACATTTCCCTGGAGACACAGGTCATCAGAGAGTTTCAGCCAACTGACATTATTCATGATCTAGTGTGAAAAATTGGTACTGAAGCTACTTTGGGCTTTGAAATCAATTTGCACTTTTTACTTTCTTTTTCAAGTTTAAGATTCTGCATCACTTTGGGGATGTTGTTAAACTATGTGCTAAGTCTCTTTCACCCCCAAGGCAGTCATCACAGCCAATCGAGTTGTTTTGGCTAATTAAGTACTATTGACATCATTTTGGAAATTACCTTTAGACTGCATAATAGGGTTTTATGCTTAATTTTCGTGAAACTGGGCTCACATTATTTAGCATTTGATTCTTGTGTTCAAAATGTTCTGCCTGGAAGTAAAAGATAGTGTACCTGGAGTGTTTTCCCTGCCTTTGAAAAAGAGAGTCCCCAGAGTTCCTGGGATTTGCTCTCTATTAGATTAACAATAAATCTGGAATGTATGTAACTTTATACCAATCACAATGATGGGAATGAAAAGATGAGGAAGGCTGTTTCAGCATGCATGTTTGTATTATCAATCTATACATATACACAGGTATATGTTCCAATTTTATGAAATGTGTATCTGTGCATATATAATATGATATATGTGTATATACCTGGATATATACACATACACACATTTGCAGGCAGAATTATAATTCAGTGCTTTAAAACAGTTGTCACCTGCCAAGACATATAAATGACTTACAGCGACTCTTTTGACTTATAAATTATGTGTGGGACTGATAGTAAAGCCAATGTGAGCAGCCATTTTGACCTCTCCCATTCCATCCTAGTTGATGGATCACTCTCTCATGACATCTCCCATTAGGCATTCATAGTTTTGCAAATATTCCATCACTGTGTTCTGTGTGCAAATTATAATGGTGCAATTTTAACATTGAATTATTGGCAGGACTTTCAGGAAGTCAGTTAATTCTTTCCCTCAAAAACCATCTATAAAGCTGGGAACAATTGACAAAAAAACCTCTCCAGTGTTCTGGAAGTTAATGAATGGCATACAACAATCTGAGAAGCATTTATGCTTAGACAACTCCTGAAATTCAGGTAGTAGCAGTGGGAGTCTCTGGTGTTCTGGTCTGGACTAGAGTTGCTCCCCTTCTCCGCTCAGTTGGGTTGGCATGTGCGGCTACAGTCAAAGGGAGGCTGTATAAGTTAGCATTTCAGAGGAACAGACACACACACACACATAGCCATATTCTATTGGTTAGTTTTGTTTATTTGATTATCAGTATATATCTAGAATGAGATTTATGATAAGGAGCTGGCTTACACAATTATAGAGGTTAGGAAGTTCTATGATTTGCTGTCTGCAAGCTCCAGACCCAGAGAAGTCAGTGATACAACTTGAAGTCCTGAGAGCCATGGCTGAATGGTGTAGATCCCAGTTAGCATCTGAAGGCCTGAGAACTAGGAGCACTGTTCTCAGATAATGATGTCTCGGCTCAAGCCGTCAGATGGAGTAAAATTCAATCTTCTGCCTTTTTGTTCTATTCAGGCCCTTAGTAGATTGGATGACCCGCACTGCTTTGGGGAGAGTTATTTAGTCTACTCACTTCACCAATGCAGATGCTAATCTTTCCCAGAAACACCCTCATAGACATAGCTTAAAGTAATATTTTACCAGATATCTGGGCATCCCATGACCAAGTCAAATTGACGCATAAAACTGGCCATCACAGAGGGCTGCTTGATGTGGAACACTGGATGATACAGTGGTGTTGTTTGTAAAAGTGATGACTTGGTGGCCAGCAAGTGGGAAAGGGCCAATAGCTCTACTAGCCTGATTTTTCATTCATATTCACGGTAAGATGTTCATGGCTAAGGCTGTGCGCATTCACAGCAGAAACAGGAGAGAGCCTAAGCTATTCATGGACTCCTTGCCAACCCTGAAACTTTGCACATATCCACAGACTCAAAAGGGCCTAGCAGGAAGCAAAAGTAGGAACAGATTTGAGAATAGCCAAACATTGAATGTCTACTCTTACTCTCTACCATAACCAGAGGATAGTAGATGTATCGTTTCAGACATTTGAGCACAATCTCTTTCCAATTATTAGCTGACTACTAAGCTGTGCTCATATAGGAGCAGCTCAGAAACCTGAGCAAAGACATGAGTGACTATATACTGTGCAGGAGACAGATCCACAGATTTATCCAAGGAAAGTTTCTAAGTAACTAAACCAGACAAAACAGCAACAATAGGCTGGGTGCGGTGGCTCATGCCTGTAATCCCAGCACTTTGGGTGGCCGAGGTGGGTGGATCACGAGGTTAGGAGGTTGAGACCATCTGGCCAACATGGGGAAACCCTGTCTCTACTAAAAAAAAATACAGAAATTAGCTGGGCATGGTGGTGCTCACCTGTATTCCCAGATACTTAGGAGGCTGAGGCAGGAGAATTGCTTGAACCTCGGAGGCAGAGGTTGCAGTGAGCTGAGCTTGCACCACTGCACTCCATCAGAGGGGGAAAATCAGAATCTAGAGTTGTTATCTAAAATGGTCACCTTTTAACAAAATATTATGAGACATGTGAAGAAACAGGAAAATATTTTTGGAAGGAAACACAGTTAATAGAAACTGTCTCTCAATGACCCCAGAGGTTAGATTTAGCAAACAAAAATTTCAAAGAAGCCATTATAAATACATTCAAAGAACTAAAGGAGACCATGTTTAAAGAACTAAAGGAAAATATGAATATCAATGAATCCACAAATAGGGAGTCTCAATAATGGGATAGAAATTACCAAAAAGAGCCACATGGAAATTCTCAAGTTGAGTGTACTAAATAAAATGAATAGTTCATTGGAGGGGCTCAACAGCAGATTCAAGATATCAGAAGAAATGATCAGTGAACTTAAAAGTAGATCAATAAAAATTATCTAATGAGAGAAAACAAGAATAAAGAAAATATGAACAGAGCCTCAGAGAACATGGAACATTAAATATACTGACATATATTTAGAATGAAATTAATGAAAGTCCAAAAATAAAGAATACAGAGGAGTTAGAAGAGATATTTGAATGAGTCATGACTGAAAACTTGCCAAAATTGATATTTTTATTTTTAAAAATTTTGTGGGTACATAGTAGGTGTTTATGGGTACATGATATGTTTTGATACAGGCATGCAAAGTGAAATAAGCACATCATGGAAGATGGGGTATGCATCCTTCCAAGCATTTATCCTTTGAGTTACAAACAATTCAATTAAATTCTTTAAGTTATTTAAAAATACACAATTAAGTTATTATTTTATTATTATGAGGCAAGGTTTTGCTCTGTCATGCAGGCTGAAGGGTAGTGGTAAATTTTGGTTCACTGTAACCTCTGTCAGCCAGGCTCAAGTGATCCTCCCACCTCAGCTTCTCAAGTAGCTGAGACCACAGGCACATGCCACCATACTCTACTACTTTTTGTAGTTTTTGTAGAGATGAGGTTTCTCCATGTTGGCCAGGTTGGTCTTGAACTCCTGGGCTCAAGAGATCTGCCTGCCTTGGCCTCCCAAAATACTGGGATTACAGGCGTAAGCAACCGTTCCTGACCAAGTGAATTATTATTGACTATAGTCAGCCTATTGTACCATCAAATAGTACTTTTTTCTTTTATTTTTTTTCACCCATTAACCATCCCCACCTCTTGCTCCAGACTGGCACTACCCTTCCCAGCCTCTGGTAACAACCATCCTTCTATTCTTTATGCCTGTGAGTTCAGTTGTTTTGATTTTAGGCCCCACAAATAAATAAATAACATACAATGTTTGGTTTTCTGTGCCTGGCTTACTTCATTTAATATAATGATCTTCATTTCCATCCATGTAGTTGCAAATGTCTAGATCCCATTCTTTTTATGGCTGAATAGTAGATGTGCTATTATGTAGATGTACCATGTTTTATTTATCCACTCATCTGTTTATGAACACTTAGGTTGCTTTCAAATCTTAGATATTGATTCTTCCAATCCATGAACTTGGAAATTTTTTTTCAGTTTTTGGTGTCCTCTTCAATTCTTTCATCAGAATTAGTTTTCACTATAGAGATCTTTTACTTTGATTAATTTCTAAGTATTTAATTTTATGTGTGGCTATTGTAAATGGGATTACTTTTTAAATTTCTTTTTCACATTGTTCACTACTGGTATATACAAATGCTACTGATTTTTGTAGGTTGACTTTGTATCCTGTAACTTTACTAAATGTGTTTAACAGTTCTAATAGATTTTCTGTGGTGTCTTTAGGTTTTTCCAAATGTAAGATTATATCATCTACAAACATGGGTAATTTTACTTCTTCATTTCTAGTTTGGATGCCCTTTATGTCCTTCTCTTGTCTGATTGTTCTAGCTCAGACTATCAGTACTATGTTGAATAACAGTGGTGACAGTGGGCATCCTTGCCATGCTCCAGATCTTAGAGGAAAGACTTTCAGTTTTTCCCCATTCAGTATGATATCAGTTGTGAGGTCTGTCATATATGGCTTTGAATATGTTGAGGTATGTTTCTTCTATCCCCAGTTTTTTGAGAGTTTTTATCAGGAAGGGATGTTGAATTTTTATCAAATGCCTTTTCAGCATCAATTGAAATCATCACATGGTTTTTATCCTTCATTTTCTTGATGTAATGTATCACATTGATTGATTTCAGCATGTTGAACCACCGTCCTTGCATCCCAGGGATAAATCGCACTTGGTCTTGATGAATGATCTTTCTTTCTTTCTTTCTTATTTTTTTTGAGACGGAGTTTTGCTCTTGTTCCCCAAATTGGAGTGCAACGGTGCGGTGTCAGCTCACCATAACCTCCGCCTCCCGGGTTCAAGTACTTCTGCCTCAGCCTCCCAGGTAGCTAAGTATACAGGCATGTGCCACCACACCCTGGCTAATTTTGTATTTTTAGTAGAGACAGGGTTTCTCCATGTTGGTCAGGCTGGTCTCAAACATCCAACCTCAGGTGATCCACCCACCTCGGCCTCCCAAAGTACTGGTATTACAGGCATGAGCCACTGTGCCTGGCCGATGAGTGATCTTTTTCTTTTATTTTCTTTTTGAGATGCAGTCTCACTCTCTCACTCAGGCTGGAGTGCAGTCTCCCAATCTCTGCTCACTGCAAACTCCGCCTTCCAGGTTCAAGCAGTTCTCCTATCTCAGCCTCCTGAGTAGCTGGGATTACAGGTGCCTGCCACCACACCCAGCTAATTTTTGCATTTTTAGTAGAGACAGGGTTTCACCATGTTGGCCAGGCTGGTCTTGAACTCCTGAACTCAGGCAATCCACCTACCTCAGCCTCCCAAAGTGCTGAGATGACAGGTGTGAGCCACTGAGCCTGGCCCTGAATGATTTTTCTAACATATCATTAAATACAGTTTGCTAGTATTTTGTTGAGGAGTTCTGCATCAATATTCATCAGAGATGTTGGCCTGTAGTCTGCGTGGTTTTTTTTTTTTTGAGAGTCTCACTCTGTCACCCAGGTTGGAGTCCTCTGGCATGATCTTGGCTCACTGTAACCTCTGCCTCCCAGGATCAAGGATTCTCCTGCCTCAGGAGAATATGGAACACTCCACAAATTTTTGTGTCATCCTTGCATAAGGGCCATGCTAATCTTCCCTGTATTGTTCCAAATTTTAGTGTATGTGCTACTGAAGTAAGCACCCTAATTTGATTTTAAAAATTCACATCTAAGCTGATAACAAATTCCAAAGAGAATAAAGACAAGATTGTCATCCAGACACAGTACAACTAAACTCTTGAAAGTGAAAGGCAGAAAAACTTAAGAAAAACAAGAGGAAAATGACTTATTACATACATGGGAACACCAATGTGATTGATGGCTGGCATCTCATCTGAAACAATGGCAGCCGGAAGGCAGGGGGATGGCATAGTCAGAGTGCTAAAAGGAAAGAAAAAACACCCCACTGTAAATCCAAGAATTTATATCCAGAAAAACTACCCTTCAAAAATAAAGGCAATAAAGACATTCCTAAATAAAAAAGGTTAAGAGAATTTATTGTTAGCAGAACCAACTGTCAATAAATACTAAAGGAATCCTTCAGGTTGAAAGAACAGGACACTAGACATAACTTGAATCCACAGAAGACATCTAAAGCACCAGAAATGATATATATACTAATATAAGAAACTTTACAAATATATTTTTTCATATATATTTTATATATTCTCTTAATCTCTTTGAAATGAGGATAAAACAGTAATTTGAACACACACAAGGAGAAGGAAATGAAGCTATTATGCTAGAGCAAAGTTTATATATTTTATTAGAATTAGGTTGTATTGGGACAGGCGTAGCGGCCCACGCCTGTAATCCCAGCACTTTGGGAGGCCAAGGCGGGCAGATCACGAAGTCAGGAGATCGAGACCATCCTGGCTAACACAGTGAAACCTTGTCTCTACTAAAAATACGAAAAATTAGCCATGTGTGGTGGCATGCGCCTGTAGTCCCAATTACTTGGGAGGCTGAGGCAGGAAGATCGCTTGAACTCGGGAGGTGGAGGTTGCAGTGAGCGGGGATCATGCCATTGCATTACAGCATGTGTGACAGAGCAAGACTCTGTCTCAAAAAAAAAAAGGAAAAAGAAATAGAATTAGGTTGTATTAATCTGAAGTAGATGGCAATAAGTTAAGTTTCATGTAGTAATCTCTAGAGCAGCCAGTAAGATGATAACAAAAAAATTGAAATAGTTAAGAGAGGAATTAAAATGATACATGAGAAAGCATTTATTTAGTTCAACAGAAGGCTGTCAAGGAAAACCAGAGGAATGAAAAAATAAACATACACAAAACAAATACAGTGGTAAATGTAAAACTAGCCATATCAGTAATTCATTTTAACTAGGAATGATCTAAATTCCTAATAAAGAAGCAGAGACTGTTAAGCTAGATTTTTTTAAAAGCAAGACAATGTCTTAAATATAAAACAAAGTGCACAACTGCCAAAAGAAATTCATGAATGGGGTTTAATCAAAATTAAAAACATTTGTGTTTCAGAGGACACCATTAGGAAAATGAAAAGACAAGCCACAGACTGAGATAAAATGTTCACGAATCATATATCCGATAAAGGACTTGTTTACAAAATATATAAAGAACCCTATTCAATAATAAGACAACAAATGGAAAACAATTGGAATGCACAGTCAACAAAGAAAAATAGATAAATGGCCAAAAAACATATAAAAAGATGTTCAACATCTTAATCATTATCAAAATTCAAATTAAAACACATCCCTAGAGTGGCTACAATTGAAAAGTCAGACAATGCTAAATGTTAGTAATATGTGGAGAAACTAAAGTATCATACACTGCTGATGGGAATGCAGAATGGTAAATCCTCTTGGGAACGTAGTTTAGGAATTTCTTAGAAAGTTGAACATAATTTACTTTATCACCCAGCAATTCTACTCATAGGAATATACTCAAAAGGAATGAAAACATATGTCCTCACAAAATCATGTACACATAACAGCATTATTCATAACAGCCCCAAACAGGAAAAATTCAAATGTCCATCTGGGTAAATGGATAAGTGAAATGTGGTATATCCATGTAATGGAATACTGTTGAGAAACTAAAAGGAACCTATACATGCTACAACAGGAATAATCCTCAAACATATTTTGCTAAGTGAAAAAAACCAGATGCAAAAGATCAGATGTTGTACAATTCTATTCATATGAAGTGTTCAGAAAAGACACGTTTAGTAGAGAACAATGGTTGCCTAGGTCTGGGGAAGAAAATATTAAGTGTACATAGAAATGGGGGAACTTGTAGGGGTAATGAACTGGTTTTATGGTATGTAAATTATATTTCAATAAGGCTGTTTGTAAAAATATAAAATCATAAAATATTGAATTTTTTTTGAGATGGAGTTTCATTCTTGTTGCCCAGGCTGGAGTGCAATGGTGCAGTCTACCTGAATTGTTTAATGAAACTTTTTAAATAATTCAATATTTTGAACATTGAATTATTCAGCAATTCAGGTAAATGCTTCCAGTGTTTGGATTTCTGAACATCTTTACTCTATGCTCAGATATGAAAGAAGCTTTGCAAAATGAGTATTTGTAATACATTTCTTAATTTTACTTTGGATCTATAGTTTATACATACTCAGAGCTATACCATGAAGCCATTTTCCCAATCATTCATCTTTGTGGTATATTATTGGTCCAAAAATCTCCTGATAAATAAGCACATTCCTTTAGGAACATGCCCTGTTATTTGCCCACAAGCTCATATTTTTATAGGGCTACTTTTGGGAAGTATTTTAAAAATATATTAATATATAGCCTTCCTTCATAGTATATTGTTAGACTATAAATAGATTCTTCCTTATAATCTGCATGCTATATCACATGCTGTCATCCAGCAGTGTTTGGCAGGTAGCAGTACATGATTTCCTGATAAGTGTTGTTGCTGTGTGTATCATACAGTAAAAGCTTTCATCCCATGAGTATTCTCCCATGTTATTTTGAGTTCAATGTGTTCAGCAAGCTATATTTATTCATCCACAGTCTCTCTTTCTACCATTGTGTATTACTGAGAAGAGTTGTGACTCATAATGGTATCAGAGGCACACAAGTGATAGTGTGGGGCTTACTCCAGAGAATCAATGAGAGAGCCTCCAGTTAGATGGAGATGCAAGACTTGCACTTAGTTAAGAATGGTTGATGTGCTTGCAGGGAAATTCTTGAGGAAATACAGTCAAAGTCGGCAGACGCTTGGGGACAGGTAGGAGTCATTTGACCTTATAATGAACAAACCTTGCCCACCAGGATGAGTGATCAACAGTTAAATGATGGATTTCTGGGAAAAAAACTCTAGCTCAGGAAAGTTATATCTTCAAGGACTGAAGAAAATGGAAGTCACTGCATGATTCAGAAACGTATCTCTATGGGGATTTTCTATAACTCTTCCATATAGCACATTTAGGTAGCACATTCTCTGTGTCTGACAAAGCCTTCCAACTCTCACCCCTGTGGAATGGCTGAGGGTGGGGAAGTATGCTTATATTTTACAAAGATGAACACCTAATCTTTCTGTCTTCAGGGACACTGTCCTGGCCTCCTTGTGCTGTCTTGCCCCTTGTACAGTGGGTACTTCACGTTGTAATTGGAGTGATCTTTTAAACTAGATGTTATGATGGTGTGTTTCCCTGTTCTAAACCTATGAAAGGCCCCCATTGCCCTCAGGATAATAGCCAAACTCAACAGTAGGGCCTGCACCACTCTACCTGCCCATCTTACCTCATCTTTCACTACTCCTTGCTCCTCCCATTCCAGCCTTTTGTACATGTGGCTCCCCCTGCTTGGATCACCTTGGTACTAACCTCACACCCATCCCACTGCTCTTAAACACACACACACACACACACACACGCACACACACACACCCACACCCACCCACCCCTGCATACACATAGGGTAACTCTTCCTCATTTTTCAGCCCTGATTGCTCGAGGGTGTGTTGCAAACTTCTCTTAAGTGCTCCTTTGGTATTTCCTACATCCTGTTTTCTTGTACTTACCACACTTACAGCAGGTGCTGCTAATTCCCATCCCAACACCCATTCTACATTTTTTCCTTATTAGCAGAGCCCTGATTTTTCTCAGAGTAACAATGTGCTCAGTTAAAAAAAATACTCACCCTCCCAGACTCCCTTGCAGCTATGTGTGGTCATATGGCCCAGTTAGAGTCAATGAGATGTAAGGAAAGCCTACTGGGTCGAATTTCCAGAAAGTCATTGTCTCCATTTAAAGCAGAAGCAGGCTTAACTAGTTCATACATTGTTTTGCTTTTGTCCTTCACATTGTCTCCTCTGCCCATTTGGAATTTGGATTTGAGCCTTAAGAAGCAACAGACATCTTTCAAAATCAGAAATGAGGGCAAACACCAAGGATGGCAGAGCAGGAAAATGGAAGGGGCCTGTCGTCTTAGCAACAACAGGAAGCTGCTTTAACTGTCTAGGACTGTCTACCCCTGGATTTCTCTCTCTCTCTTTTTTTTCTTAAATAATTTTTATTTGTTTTTATTTTTATTGAGATAGATTCTTGCTCTGTCACCCAGGCTGGAGTGCAGTGGTATACTCATAGCTGACTACAGCCTCTAACTCCCAGGCTCAAGCCATCTTCCCACCTCAGCCTCCCAAGTAGCTGGGACTATAGGCACATGCAATCACTCCTGGCTGTATTTCTTTTTACATGGACATGTTTCTGTTAAAGCCCTATTTTATTAATGTGTTGTGGGCCTGAACTCATTCCTAACTAATCTAGTACAACTTTTTAATGGGCTGTTTACTTAACTGATTTTATTTCTGATGAGTGGTATTCCCAGTGACTAGAATGGTACTTGGCAGGAAATAGGTGTTTAATAAAAGTTTGCAGAATAAATAATTGGTTGGATGAATCAAGGTGAAAATGTATGGATTTTTCCATGATTTTTATTTATTCTCCTTGGGCATATTTCCCATCTGAGCGGTGGGAGGGAGGTGTCTCGATATCCCCTAAGAATGTTTGATATACTCTCTAGAGCAAGGTTTCTCAGCCTGGGCTTAATGGACATTTGAGGCCAGATAATTCTTCATCATGAGTGAGGGAATGTGCTCTGCAATGTACGATGTCTAGAAACATCTCCAGTCTCTACCTACTAGCTGCCAGTAGCCCACCTGTGCCTCCCCAGTTATGACAACCAATAATGTGTCCAGAGATTGCCAGCTGTCCCCTGGGTGGCAGAATTGCTTCTGGATGAGAACTACTGTTCTAGAGAAGAGATTCTGAAGTTGAGTTCTATGAACTTTTGGGTAGGGTATGTGTGTGTGCACCCCCTAAAATAATGTGAAAATTTTGTTATGCATTGCTCTGGGGAGAGGGCCTACAACTTTCATTATATTCTCAAGGAGGCCAGTGGCTAAGCCAGGTTAAGTGCCATTGCTCTAGAATTTTCAAGCTGTTTTTCAACTATGCACCATGTTTCCCTTTAACCTCCTATACACCGTTGAACTTAATAGGCAGAGAGGCTGGTTAAGAGCACTGCTTAATGACTATGCAAATTTTAATCAAGTGTTCAAGTCTAATAAACTAGAATTGCCATGAGGCTCACAAAACAAGCCTTTTGATATTTTGGAGAGCTGCTATAAATATGGAAATTGAGGATGATATTCTTGTGCCTTATAACGTAACAATCAATCCGCTTAACAAAGGAGAATCAAATTGCAGTTTTGAAACTCTAAATGCAGTAGTAATTGGATGAAAAGTAAGAAGAGAAACTCTCATAAACTCACGACTTAAAAATGGTCTGAAGTGAATATATACCGGCAGGAAAATTTGAATTATAAAAAAAGAAATAAGATGGATGTAAGCCTGACTGAACTGAACTTAATGGTCGATGTTCTCACTTACTTAATCACATAATGCCACTACTTGGGACTCTATTACTGAAGCAAATCATTTGTTGCATCCAACGGGAGCCATAATAATGCAAAATGTGCCATGAAATACCCAATTAAATTATTTTAACACATTGGAGATTGTGGGCCAATGCACATGTCCTAGTCATCCCTCGGCCTGATAGTCTGTAGGGTCCGATCTGTGTTTAATATCTGGTTTGTATTTCTCCACTCTGGTGTGTGTGTGTGTGTGTGTGTGTGTGTGTGTGTGTGTGTGTGCGAGTTTGTGCACATGTGCACGTGTATGTGGGTATTCACTGCTCAGCTCTAGCTCGGAAGATGTTTGAGTACAGCACAGCTGGGAATATAAGGAATAAAAATAATCCATAAATAAGACAGTCACTTCCCTGAGCACTCCTAAGGGGAAGCTGGGAACATGGCATAAGTGGAACTCGGAAATGAGGTTTCCTGAACTTTCTACCATAGCAGAAGCTTATTGCAGTGAATCTGCCAGGGACACCTATCTTGCTAACTAATAAAATAGAGTTGTCTGCTGGAAACAAGTATTTCAGTTGCTTGCACTGGTTTGGGAGAGGGATGGGGGAAAATATACAAGACTCCCCTTTTCACCTGTAAAGTGTCTTAATTCTAGTTATTCCATACTACAAAGGATGTATGTAGATAAACCACATACAGTTTAAATATGTATTTTCTGAATATAAAAGTCATATGTATTTATTATAGAAAAATATAAAAAAGAAAATGAGAATTTTCTAGGACATTACCACCAAAAGATAACCTCTCAACCTTTTCATGTGTGCCAGAAGCTAAAAATCTTAAATCTTTTTAATTAATACAGAAAGCTGTGATAATAGCATTTAATGCTTAGGTACAGAGAGAGTAACTGTTCATTTTTGAACATAAATTTTCCTGTTTCTTCTCCCCAAAGACTCTTGTACACATGCATATATGTAAATGAGGTGTTGTCCACCTAATATTCTACCATGGAGATCTTTTCAAGCCAATAGTCAGGTCTGTGTTGTACAACAAAGCTTTATTGTTTTCATACAAAAAAGCCAGTTGGCCGGGCATGGTGGCTCACACCTATAGTCCTAGCACTTTGGGAAGACGAGGTGAGCAGATCACTTGAGGTCAGGAGTTTGAGACCAGCCTGACCAACAGGGCGAAAACCCATCTCTACTAAAAATACAAAAATTAGCTGGGTGTGGTGGCGGGCGTCTGTAATCCCAGCTACTCGGGAGGCTGAGGCAGGAGAATCTCTTGAACCTAGGAAGCAGAGGTTGCAGTAAGCCAAGATGGTGCCACTGCACTCCGGGTTGGGTGACAGAGCGAGACTCTGTCTCAAAAAAAGAAAGAAAAAGAAAAAGAAAAAAAAGTCTGCTTGGTGGAGGCGAAAGGTGGGAAGAGAGGGGACATATAGATAGGTTCAGAAAAGATAATAATAATACCTCAGGCCCACCATTCACATTAACGTGGTGCACATTGAAAAACACATATATGTCCATTGATTGGATTTTACAGAAATGGGATTCTACTTAACTGTTCTAGAGAGCCAGCTGTCATGTGCTCTGTGCTTTTGTGCAAATTACAAAAAGTGCCCCCTTCCTGGTGTATACAACTTTCATCTGCCTCCTTGGGTCTGTGCAAGATTCAAGCTGCTCAAATATAGGCAGCACCTCTGCTGTTTCATAATTTGATTTTTTCACTCAGCAACATGTGGAAGACACCTATTATCATATATGGAGGGACTATCACTGCCACCATCATATCCACATCCAGACTACAAGAGGGAACACTTAATTATAGTGCTTGTCACACTCTAGGTACTGTTCTGAGAGTTTTAGAAGTCCTTAAACAACCATGTAGTAGGTACTATCATTTCTCCATCTTATAGTTGAAAGAAATGAGTCATACAGAAATTACATCACTTGTCCAAAGTCATCCAGCTAGTGAGTAGCAGGACCGGAATTTGAACCCAGACAGTCTGGTTTCTGAGTCCGTGTTTTTAACTACTCTGCAATTCTAATTAATCTCTTGTTGGCAATTTCTTTTTTCCCCCCCTTTCTAAAACAATGCTGCAGTGAACATTTTTCCTTAGGATAATTATCTACTTAGTTTTTAACTTAATAAATACTATTAAATAACACCAAATGCCTGACACTGCTCTAAGTACTTTATAAAAATTAATTCACTTAATCCTCATAACAATGCTAGGAGTCAGGATTTATTACAAACTTCATACTGTACACGAGCCACAGAGAGGGTAATTAGAATAATGCCAGAGCTGGGATTACAGTCTGGGCACCTTGGCCACAGGGTCTTTCCTTAACCATCAACTTATGTAGCTTCTTCCTCTCTTCAAGAAGCAAGGAAGCATCATGGACTATAATTTGGATATAAAACTGTCAGGTTGCATGGAAGAAAGAGTATACCAACATATATATATACACATATATATATGTGTGTATATATATCTGTGTGTGTATATATACACATATGTGTATATATATGTATATATATACACACACATATGTACATATATATATTCTCTTAGGGAATTTTGTTCTCAGGATCTTTTTCTATGCACATCAAAATATAATTAAGATTATACTGAATACCCAAATCTATCCAATAATTAATTAATTTATTAAAAATAATGTAAAAACAGGTCTTCCGCCAAGATGGCCGATTAGGAGCAGCTGAGGATTGCAGCTCCCAGTGAAAGCGTGGAGGGTGAGTGGACGCCACATTCCCAGACGGATTTTTATTGCCCACAGACCAGGAGATTCCCAGGGGGAGGAGCCCCACGGGTCGCCAGCGCACCTGGTTTGGCCGGCGCGGCTGTTTTCGCCTGCGCGGCCATTTTCGCTGCCGCCGTTTGGAGCGGCGCCCCGGCGCAGCGGTTCCCGATACAAAAGACGTGGGTCCAGGTGCCGTTTTAGCTGGCAATTGGAGCTCCGGGAAGGCAGAGCCGCCCATTCATTTGATTAAAAAAGGGGACTGAAACAGACAGCCAGGCCAGGAGATTTCCCAGGCA
>PVKV010030853.1:0-21756 GCA_004027835.1 Alouatta palliata
GCCAGCTCACCAGACAGCCAGCTCACCAGACAGCTCACCAGACAGCCAGCTCACCAGAAACCTCCGTCAGCCTTACAGCGAGTTCTGAAGGTGGGCTCTCCCTGCAGCCTTGTCCCAGGTCAGCACACACAGCGCTGGGCCTTGTGCTCCCCATTGATTCATCACTGGTGCTGGACTGCTCTCTAAATGTGCTGTGACCTTGAGGGAAGCAGCTCTCTGTAGCTCAGGCAGTCCCCAAAAGGGCTGACAGCTGAGGACCACCTGCCAGCGACATCCTCAGCAGTGTCTTTCCTTCAGGGGGACCTGGGGGCACATCAGAGCATCCAGCATGTCTGTCTTGCCCATCACTACACCTCAAGCGTCCACAACATTCTTGATCCATAGGAGGTGCCCAATAAGCTTTTGATAGATGACTAAGGAGCATACAGATCTTGGTGGCGTAAGGGTCAGCCGTCTCCTTCAAGCAGCCATTGCAGATGACCATTGCATACCACTGCGTTTCAATCATGTATTTTAATCCCCGCAGAATGTGTTACTTCCTTTATCTTGCTGCAGATTATCAGACAAGGGAAAGATCACTGTCCCAAGTGCCTTACCACCAAAACAGAGCTTGAGAGAGGCACTCATCCAGCCAGCCCCCAGCCCACTTCCCAGGCACTCTCTCTGCCCACGCTGGGGGCCGCTGACCCCCGCGACTCTGCCGCGCCCTGGCTGTGGGCCTGCTCCCACAGAACACAAAGCAACGGTGTCTCTCTTCGGGGGTCCCCGCGGCAAGTCTTCACTAAACTGTAGCAGCCTCTCCATCTGACCCCTCCACCTCCCGAAGAATATTCTATTGTCACACAGTCCTTCATTCAGCAGAGATGTATCGCCCCAGAACACAGCACAGTCCTCCTTCACTGATTGCAATTTCTTTAGGCATAGATTTTGACATTTACACAGATGAAGATTAATTTTATATTGAAAACTCCAGGGTGTTAAGCTTGAGAATTTGAAATACGTCTCTTTGAAACAATCAAGGGAAAGGAGATGGCCAGAAACTGTCCCGGGGTCGTGAAGCTTTGGAATAGCCATGAGCATCCCTCTTAGGGTGAGCTCTCTGCAAGCACCAGGTCGCCACGGCAGTTCCTCGGGGCTGTGAACTCTCCAATTGTCCAGCTTTGGTGCCGCTCACGAAGCTTCTGGTCCCATATCTTCTGGCACATGATAGGCTTGACCTCTTTCACCCCTTTGAAATCATCACAAACATGTGATTTGCTCTTGCAATGAAATGTGAGTGGGAAATACGCACACCGTTTCCCGAAGGAAGCTTTGAGAACCAGTGCATACTTTGAAAACCAGAATGCCCGATCTCATCCTGCTTTTCCAACGGTGATGACGTATCTCAGGGTGGCGCGCCCATCAGCTGGGCCTCGGAGTGACCGGGAGGCTGACGTGCAAGGGAGCAAGAAGCGAACCGTGGCCGTTTCACCACAGAGGTGCAGGGTTTATTTGTTACTAAGGCATTACCTGGATTGTCCTGACCAAGCCATCCCCTCCCTCCTCTCTCCTTCCCTCTGTCTCCTGCTGTTTTCTCCCTCCCTTCTCTCTCACTTTTCACTCTAATCACCTTGGTAAATCCAGATTGACCCTTGGACTCTGCTTTCAAAGTGCCTCACACATGTTTTGTGGCCTCTTCCAGTTACCCTCATATCTCTCCCCAGCCACCCCTGGGATGGTCTCCGCTACGCTGAGAGATCTCAAATTTCTGCAGCCTGTCCGCATCTGCCAAGTGTTCACACCTTGGCTCCTCTAGCCCTGGCTTCCCAAGCCCCTTTCTCGGTGCTGACCTCTCACGCCAATCCTGCTTCTGGGCACAGACCAAAGAGAGAACGCAGCTCACCGGAGCAACTTCCCAGTCATTCCCACTCTGATCTCACGCTTCCCCTCCCTTCCCTTCATTAATCTCAGAGGAATATATTGTCCTAAAGGCAGAGAAAAGGACGCCTGTCTTGCTTTAAGATTCATGCTTGTGGCCTGGCGTAGTGGCTCATGCTTGTAATCCTAGCACTTTGGGAGGCCAAGGCAGGTGGATTGCCTGAGCTCAGGAGTTCGAGACCAGCCTGGGGAACATGGTGAAACCCCATCTCCACTAAAAATGCAAAACATTAGCCGGGCGCGGCAGCATGTACCTGTAATCCCAGCTACTCGAGAAGCTGAAACAAGAGAATAGCTTGAACCTGGGAAGTGGAGGTTTCAGTGAACTGAGATGGCACCATTGCACTCTAGTCTGGGTGACAGAGCGAGACTCTGTGTAAACAAACAAACAAACAAAAAAAGCAATGGGGAAAGGATTCCCTGTTTAATAAATGGTGTTGGGAAGACTGGCTAGCCATATGCAGAAAGCAGAAACTGGATCCCCTCCTGACACCTTACACTAAAATTAACTCCAGATCGATTAAAGATTTAAACATAAGACCTAACACCATAAAAACCCTAGAAGAAAACCTAGGCAAAACCATTCAGGACATAGGCATAGGCAAGGACTTCATGACTAAAACACCAAAAGCATTGGCAACAAAAGCCAAAATAGACAAATGGGATCTAATTGAACTTAAGAGCTTCTGCACAGCAAAAGGAACTATCATTAGAGTGAACTGCCAACCAACAGAATGAGAAATGGTTTTTCCAGTCTACCCATCTGACAAAGGACTAATAACCAGAATCTACAAAGAACTGAAACAAATTTACAAGAAAAAAACAACGCCATCAAAAGATGGGCAAAGATATGAACAGACACTTCTCAAAAGAAGACATTTATGCAGCCAACAAATGTATGAAAAAAGGCTCATCATCACTGGTCATTAGAGAATTACAAATCAAAACTACATTGAGATACCATCTCATGCCAGTTAGAGTGGCAATCATTAAAAAATTAGGAGACAACAGATGCTGGAGAGGATGTGGAGAAATAGGAACACTTTTACACTGTTGGTGGGAGTATAAATTAGTCCAACCATTGTGGAAGACAGTGTGGCGATTCCTCAAGGACCTAGAAATAGAAATACCATTTGACCCAGCAATCCCACTTCTTGGTATATACCCAAAGGATTATAAATCATTCTATCATAAAGACACATGCACACGTATGTTTATTGTGGCACTGTTCACAATAGCAAAGATGTGGAACCAACCCAAATGTCCATCAGTGATAAACTGGATAAAGAAAATATGGCACATATACACCATGGAGTACCATGCAGCCATAAAAAAGGATTAGTTCATGTCCTTTGCAGGGACATGGATGAAAGTGGAAACCATCATTCTCAGCAGACTGACACAAGCACAGAAAATAAAACTCCACATGTTCTCACTCATAGGTGGGTGTTGAACAATGAGAACACATGGACACAGGGAGGGGAACATCACACACTGGGGCTTGTCGAGGGCTGGGGGGCTAGGGGAGGGATAGCAGAGGGGTGGGGGGCTAGGGGAGGAAGAGCATTAGGAGAAATACCTAATGTAGATGACGGGGTGATAGATGCAGCAAACCACCACCATGGCACGTGTACACCTATGTAACAAACCTGTACATTCTGCACATGTACCTCAGAACTTAAGGTACAATAAAAAAAATTCATGCTTGTGACTAGATAATTTCTTTTTCCAGTTTCCTGTCCCTATTCTGGACTTCAGTGCATGGCTCCATCTTTCTTTAAAATAGGATTCAAAGCTCATCTCGTTCAGGAGCCATTTCAGGACCGATTGCATGTGAGTCTGGTCACTCCACCGGGGAGACCCGGAGCCCAGTTGTTCCCTGGACTGTGTTACTGCAGTCTTGGTGGTGAGCTCCTTTGCCAATGCATTCTTTGGATCTCGATGCTGCCTTTTCACACTAGATTTTGCATGTAGGATTAGCAGAAAGAGCTCAGGGTTGACACACAGGGGATAAATTCATCTTTTGCTGAGAAATATTAAACAGCTTACTTTAAAACAATAAAGAAGCCATTTCATTGGAACCTTCTAGGAGGCCACGTCTCCTATGTCTTCAGGAGGCTGCCACATGGGCGGATCTGTACATCCTCGGCATTCAAATAAGGACTTTAAACTAGGTCACGAGATATATTTTCTAAGGCAAAACTTTCCATTATTTTCAGCGAGTTGCTTTCACAGAAACCAGTTTGACACAACGGTTTCATTTTGCAAGCTGGTTGCTGTTTGATGGCGTTTACCCATTCGTTATTAAAAAGCACGCAGTAAACGCGGGAACATGGCACTCTGTCTAATGTGACGTGCACGAGGGGAAATAGAAGCTGTGACGCCTGCTTCTGTGGAACTTGATGTTTAATTATTTAAACCACAGGAGGAGGGAAATGAAAAGATAACTTCCAGGGACAGCCACTCTGAGACCAGCCAGGGCTGGACATTGAATTTCGCCACGTCCACACAGGCTTCTTAGCTCTTTAAGCTATCAGAGCAGGGGGCCAGGCGCAGAGCCAGCGGCAGGTGCCTGGTTACTAAGCTATGCACGGAGTGGAAGTCGTGAGGAAAAGCTGAGCATTCCCTTGCCGTTGCGTTTTCCCCTGCATTTCACTCTCATTAACACCATTCGTAGCTTTCATGGATTAAAGATGCTAGACACACATTGGGGCGACTACCTGGTCTACAGGGATTTCCTCAGTGTCTCTGTCTCTGTTTGAAAGGTGGGTGTGTGATCCCTCCAAGAGCAGTCATGGTACGTCTAGTCTCTGGCCACCAAGAGGAGCAGAGAGGTGGGCGCACATTCTGGATGGGGCTCTTGCAAAGACCTCGGGGTCTGCTGAATTAAGAGAAGTCCATTCCTCTCTACCTGTGAAGCTGTTGAGACACGGGTCCGGAGCGGCTGGGGCCACGGTGGCAGGTTTGTGGATGGCGAGGATGAAGCCAACACACCCAGGGGACCGGCAGGCCGTCCCAGCTCTCACACTCCCCTCCCCCACACTCCTCTTGGCTTCTCTACACTCGCGGTAAAGCAACCCTTGCTTTTTTTCTTTTCTTTTTTTTTTCATGAGTTCCAACCGGGCTTCTATTATTTTCAACCTAACAATATGAATTAATTATAATAAATGCTGAACATTTTACACATAGTCTCATTTAATCCTCATCAAAAAAACCTTTTAGGTTGGTATTGTTAAGTCCATTTTATAGAGAGAGCAACGAAAACGCAGGGGGATTACATACACATCTTTATTATCATAACATTCTTTCCTTCTTTTCACTAAAGAGTTTCTTTAAAAAAATTTCAAGTTAAATCGCTTCATTCAAAATGTCTCAAGATCTTCTTCTGTCTTTAGTCGTTTTTTTAAATTTCCCCTATATCTTCATGTGCCTGTTCTAAGTTTAGCCTTGTTTTCTCACTCATTCAACATAACATATCTGGAGCAACTGTGATCAGCCAGGCACGGTGCTAGACTTCCTTCATGACAGAGGCCAAAACAGTCACGCTCACCATCTGCTCAAAGCCTCAAGTCCAGTCGAAGAAAGACGACCTGGCAGTTTCTTACGATCCAGGTTGCTGTGAACTGTGGAGAAAGAAGGAACGGCAGGTGCTGTGGAAGCTTGCGATGGGGGTGCTTTCTCTGCTCTAAAAGGAAAGACCCATACACCGTCTGAAAGATGCTTTCTTTGTGTCCGTTACGATTTGTCTCTTACTATTAGTTTTTTATTATCTATTTCCCACATCGTATGTTTTTTTTTCCTTGCAGTTCTACTCACCACTTTTAAACCTGAGTGGTTTAATTTAGTTGAGTCTAACAAGCATTTACAGAGCATCTACTATGTGTCAAAAACCTAGGGAGAAACCCATAGACTCTTGAGGAGACAGAGCTAAACAGAGCCTCTGGTAGAGTCTGGAACCTTCTGCTGCTGATCACCCGGGCTGCTGGGGAAGCGCAGGCCAGCAGTCCTCCCCGACATGCACCCCATGGCTGTCTCCGCTGCTTCCTCTTCTCCTCTTCCGCTTCCCCGCATCCACCCTGTTGCATTTCCCCTTGGATTTCCATCCCCCGTTAACTGCCTTCATCATCACACCTGCAGGGCGGCCTCTCTCCACATTCCCTAATCCCACCATTATTTCCATTGAAATGAGGAATATGAAAGTAAATGAAGTGGTTGGATTTACCGTATTTTTTAGCCAAAAATGGATTTAGGCCAACAAGAACCAAAGGACACAAAATAGAAATTTGATTGTGTCAAAATGAATAAAAACAACCAAAAACCCACCACCAACATCCCACTGTCCAACTTCCTGTTGGCTTCATGCCTCCGGTTGCATTCTGCGTGTCCCCACATTCATTTCATTCACGCTGTTGCTTTTGTTTCTGAGGTTCCATTGTCTCTAAATCTCTCCTGATAATAGGATGGGGTGGCATGAATGAATGAATGAAGTACTGAATAGGATATTTGGGCTATGTAAGAAGGGATTAAGAGGGTAAAAAAATCAACATTGCCCTATTTCTTCATTTATTTCGCTCTGTTCTTGGCCTCTGTGAATTCTGCTCCTCCCGAGTTTCCACTGTCTGCTTAGGTTTTCTCCCTTTCCCGCAGGCCCCTGCTCACTATGTGTGGTTGTTTCTGAGACACGACTCTCTGACTCTCCCAATCTACGCTATAACCAACCGGGGAGAAAGCACAGCTCGTTTCAACGCAGTTCATTCCGTCTACATAACCTTGGCTTCCCCATTACACTCTTCCTGGTATTTAAAACATGTAAGAGCTGAGATAAGACTTTTAAAATATTAACATAATCCAGGTCTCAACACAACATAATCCAATGGAAATAATATTTATAGCAACAGCGCCCCGAGGTTCAGAAGCCACTGCTGAAGTGTTATTATTGTACAATGAAAATCTGTATCCTTCTCACTATGGAATCAAAACATGAACTGGAGCTAAATTATTCTCTGTTTTTCTTAAACCCCAAGGACAGCCTGATCACCCTGCAGCGCATAAGCAAACTCACTTTAATTTTTTTTTATTTTATGAAAATAAAACTGCTAGCTTTGAACTGAAAGTATGACAGCCAACATTTTTTTTTTTTTTAATTTAGCCTCTCATTCAACAGAAGATCCATGCCTTTACTTCAGTTCTGTGGTCACTGCCAACTGTGCAGCATGAAGGTGGCATCAGATGGCATGGAAAGTTTCTAAGCCAGGTCATTTACTTTGTATCCTATTTGAAATTAAATTATTCTAGTAGTCGGAAGTTTAAGCAGAGAATGTAGAAGAAAAGCAGGAAGCGGGGGAAAGGTAAAAGAAGAAGGAGAGGAGGAAGGAGGGAGTGGAAAAAGGAAGGGAGAAAGGAGAAAAGGCGGCAGGGAGGAGTTGGTTGAAGAAGAGAAATAAAAGAATTCCTCAAACAATAGGACTGGAGGGGGAGGCAGGATGAAGTTGGTTTGGAAACGAATCTGAAATACTTTTCCTTGGGATCAAATGGAGCAGCTGCTATATGGCGCTAAGGAAATCCCGGCAGCTTCTGTGATGTGAAGCGCTGAGTTGGGAAGGACATGTGAGGTCACTGAGCCCAGCTAGCCATTTCATTCTTGAGTCTTCCCGCTTCAGGTCTCATCGCAGATCTGGAATTTTAATCACGGTGTTCACTTCTCTTTCTAGTTTTTGGAAGTAGATTTCTAACCTCTTCCAGGATTTAGTCTTTCCTGGGTGTTCGTGATAACTTTGTTCTCTGATGTCAGGATATCCGGTATTACCTATTTTCCCTGATTCCTACTTTTCCTGTCCTTTTTCAAATGTCAGCTCCCCAAATTGTCACCCTCTTCCTTAGGGTGGCTTGCTCTGAGCCCAGCCTCCGCATTTTCCGGCATCCTGAAAAGCACGGTAGTTCCTCTTCTAATCACGGCAATGACTTACTCAGTAAAGGTGAGCAGCCTGGTACTCACCCTGTGTCCGGAAGACAGCACCGAGGTGAATCATTCTAAGCAATCACTAGAAGTCGCAGGGATTGCCCCAACCACCCACGATGCTGGAGAAACGCCCGGAAGACTTACCTCAACTCACCCGGCTAAAGAATCAACTCACTCCTCCTCCTCTCCTCCCAGATTCCATCGAAAGCCAAGACTTTTCTTGGCTGGCATCTCCAAGAGATTAGTCAGTGTCATTTAATCTTAAGGCGAATGTCCAGGGCACCTCGATGATCGTAAGGAAATCAGGAGCAGAAATGGATCTGCTGGCCCATCTGTGCCTAGTCGGGTGGCAAGACCCGTCTCCCCAGAGACCAGGAGGTCAGTCAGGCTCTCGGCTCAGACCGCTTGGGTTGGAATCCAAGTGCTGCCACTGCCTAGCAAGGTGACCCAGCAAGCTACTCAAACACCCTGGGCTTTCATTACTCCACATGTAAAGTGTTTGAAAGAGTGTCTGACAGGCACATGGCAGGTGATTAACAAATGCTGGCTGTTTGGATCATGACCACCCTCATCATCTGGGGGTCAGACTATGACCTGAGTTAAAAGGATAATTAATTAAGCCATGCATTTAGTTCTGCCAAATATTAATTATTAAAATAACAAACCCACATTTCAGAGCACACCTGTGTGGCTATGTGCCCAGCACTGTGATAAGGACACAGCAGTCATTAAATGTTTTCAGCAGTGGGTGAGGTACCACATTGTGGAAATGGAGATTGAGAGAGTCCTGAACTACTCAAGGTCACGCAGCTCATAAGAAGAGAGGCCATGGATTCACGCCAGTTCTTGGACCCCACACCCATATCCAAGCCACTGTCAGATACTGAGTTCCTGTGCAGTGGCTTGTATAGAAAGCCAAGCTCAACACTTCAGGTGTGAAGTGAAATCAGCAAGGATGAAATTGTGTGTGGGGTTTCTGTATGCCTGCGCTTGTGCATGCTTATTTGCTTCCTTAAATTGGAATTATCAGCTAGAAAAAAAAAAAAAAAAAAAAAAAAACCTTAGTCATGTCTCTCTCAGACACTGGTCCAGACCCAGAAGGCAGAGATGCCTAGAGGCCCTGGTCAAAGCACCCCTGTGCCAGAGAAACTACCCCCGAAGTGAAAGTGGATCGCCTACTTTGAGTCTCTGCCCCTCATCCCTCCTCGCTGGCTCCTAACTTGACTCTCTTACGCAAGACTTATTTGTTCCGGCTGTTAGATCTGTTCTCAAACAACAAATTGCACCTCAGTCCTTCACTTTTCACCTGAGTCATTTGGAACATCATTGGTGACGTTCAGTCACAGGGAGACTGAGCATTTGTAAGAGGGAAAACATGTTTTGTAAAACAGTGAAATTAACACAGGGAAAACCCATTTCATGAAGATGAGTGTACAGTCGTCCCTCGGAATCTGTGGGGGATCAGCACCAGGACCTCCAGGGATGTGCAGGTTGCTGATGTAAACTGGGGTCCTGTTTGCCTGTAACTCACACACATCCTCCCAATGCTTTAAATCATCCCCAGATGACTTACAACACCAAATACAATGTAAACACTATGTAAATGGTTGCTATACAGTATTCTTTTTAATTTCTATTATTTTTATTGTCGTGTTGTGATTTTTTATTGTTTTCTTTTAAATCTTTCCTACCCCTGATTGGTTGAATGGGTGGAGGCAGAGCTCGCAGATACAGAGGCTGAGTGGTGTAACAGGTACCAAAAACTTAGAGGCTTAAAGCAACACAAATTTATTTCTTACAGTTCTGGACATTAGAAGTCTAAAATGGGCCGTGGTGGGCTAGCATCAGGGTGCCCGCAGGACTGCACGCCTCCTGGAGGCTTCAGAGGAGAACCCACTTCCTTATTTCCCAGCTTTCGAGGTTGCTGCGCTCCTTGGCTTGCGGTCCCTTCCAGCCGCATTCACAGCGCTGCAACCTCTGCCTCCGCTGCTGCTCAGTCCATGGCATCCACCCTTTCTGGGAAACATCTGAATGGCTTTTTTCCATCCAGCACCTAAACGGCTCTGAGAACGTGGATCGTCCCCTGGAATGTTCTGGATGTGATGTCTTGGGTAGGTCTGCTTTCTGTGTAAGCTTAGCAACCCTACAGTCTGAGACTGGCTTTAAGCCCTCATAAATAAATAGATTCCCTCTCCTGCCCTGTAAAGCGCTGGGCTGCGGCTGGGATTCTGCGGCTCTGTCCTCCAGGCTTCTGCAGGCTGCTCAGTGCTGGCCACGCAGCCCTGCCTTGTGGCCCGTTCTGTTGCGAGAGACCGAGCCTGTTGGAGGCACGCGGCGGACCACACAGGGACTGCCCATCGTCTGGTTGCGCCCGCTGGTGCCCGGGCCCACGCACCCACCGTGGCACTGCTCCACCTAAAGGACCGATCTCTGCAGCAAACGGCCCCAGGCAGGCACCTCGGAGCTGGCTGGGTTTCTCTCCGTGTCTGGCAAGCTCTTTGCCTTCCATCCTTTCCCCTTACCTCCTACCTCATCATCTTCCTTGCATCTCTTGTCCATTCTCCTAAAAAAGCAAAACATCCAAACATGGGACCCACCAAGTAGTTTTAAGAAACGGCTTTTAATTCAACATCCAGGGCGTCTAGGACAACAAGACTGTTTTAGATGTCACTCCAGCGGAAAGCGACAGCTGTCGTGTTTCAGACCGCGCCGTGACGCAAAGGGCCCATGAACCATCGGCAAAGGAAGCTGGCCGCCATTCTCCTTTCCAGGAGGTGTTCGGTCACATTCAGCTTTGTCACTTGCACACCCTAGGAAAGTTCTTCAGAAACAGAATATAAGGCCAAGCCTCCCAGCTAGGGAGGGAGAGGAGAGACCTTTGTGGCTTGCCCCCTTGGGAGAAGAAGGCACAGATCCAGGGCCACCAGGCCCCTGCCCTCCCGGCCTCCCTTGGTGCCTGCCTCGGCCATTCCAAGGATGCTGACAGCCATAAAAAATCAGGCCTGTTAGCAACAGGAAAGATCACAGGCCTTGATTCCTGTTGAGCTCCTCCAACAACAGCTACCATCTGGCTCCCCATCACGGGCGAATGCAGGCCCTGATTTATGGAGAGGAGCGGGTCAGGGAGTGGGCCGCGTGCATTCGCCTATTCCCCACAAACACCCCAGTGGGCAGAGGCCCAGGAGAGGGCCATTGCAGGTCATCAATAAATCCTGGGGATAAAACAATGCAGAGGTTATTAAAGGGAGCTGAGAGGGGACCCATGTGAGTTATTCCAATTACAGGCACGGTGATCTTCCTCTGTGCAGTTCAAAGTGTATGCGCCCTAATGCATTTCAGCAGCTAATAAAAGTACTGTAGGGTTTCTTTTTTTCTTCTCTTTCTTTTTCTTCTTCTTTTTTTCTTTTTTGGAACCCATAGCGCTTATAAATTACAGGGTAGAGGGGAACGAAAGATACATAGCAGCTTTGAAGCGGGACTGGCAACCTCAAACTAATTGATCATAAAAGGAAGTCAACTGCGATAGACGATGAACCATTTATCTAGACAAAAATAGACAATGGTTTTCCTATGGGGATGGGAATTTTTAAAAAACACTAAACTAAATTAGGGGTGGGCCACGAGGAACAAATGTGACATTTTGAGCCCTTCAGATGCAGGCACTAAAAGTGGAGGCATTGCAGATGTGACTGTGGCTTTGCGGTGGGAGAGCCGGACAGGAGCGCCACTCCTATAAACACAGAGGAAGTCCAGACCGCTGTGGTCAGTCTGCAGGCAGGAATGCTCTCAAAGCTGATCAAAAGCTTTATCTTCTGCATCTTTTTCCAGATGAAAATTTCATCGGAACCCTCAATTGCTGGCCATTAAGTTCCTTTAGCTTTTATTGTGCTAAAATGGAATTGGCTGGAGATGGTAATTTAGATTGCATTGATATAGGCTAATGCAGTGGGGTAGAGAGAACCCGGACAAAGAGGCAGAGAAATGATTGTGTTGTAAGAATATGTTAAAAGATGCGGCCATGGCCCGGCACGGTGGCTCTTGCCTGTAATCTCAGCACTTAGGGAGGCCAAGACGGGTGGATCACAAGGCCAGGAGTTCAAGACCAGCCTGGCCGACATAGTGAAACCCCGTCTCTACTAAAAATACAAAAAAATTTAGCTGGGCGTGGTGGTGGGTGCCTGTAATCCCCAGCTACTTGGGAGGCT
Source organism: Alouatta palliata (assembly GCA_004027835.1). NCBI lineage: Eukaryota > Metazoa > Chordata > Mammalia > Primates > Atelidae > Alouatta > Alouatta palliata. Next base: position 12,082 of record PVKV010030853.1, read on the forward strand.
GAGGCAGGGGAATCACTTGAACCCAGGAGGCAGAGTTTGCAGTGAGCTGACATTGCACTCCAGCCTGGGTGACACAGCGAGACTCTGTCTCAAAAAAAAAAAAAAAAAAAAAAAAAAAGATGTGGCCACGTGCTCTAGAGTGCGAATATACACTCCAGCGGTCCGTATTCACGGGTTGCAGAGCATTGCCGAGATATTCTGGTCACCCTCAATCAAATAAATAGGAAATATCCTTCTGCCCTTCACCGGCTGCCCTCTCCCAAGATACTGATCAAGCTCTCAAAAATAGTTGGCTCTTCTAAACAGGTTAAATACCTCTTGAGCTATCTTACACAACTGCTTAAAGGCAATCATTTTTTCTTTATTTTATGAAATACAACAAAAAAGAAAATTTCAGTCTGGTTTGAATTCCAATCACAAATGAAACATATCGAAGTTTCCTAGAGGTGGTTTTAGATGAGGCCAGTTGGAAACAAACTCAGAGGGGCACCTGCCTCCACTTTTTCCCCCTTTACATTCCACCTGCCCGTCCCCGTGGCCGCCACCCATCCTGTGCCCCCCGAGTTAACCTTAATTACACATGGGAAGGTGGACGGCGTGGTTCCTATACATTCCAGCCTGCTGCCACCAGCTCATCGCTGACAGCCGCTCAGGCCACAGTCCTCACCTCGCATTCAAGGCCTCTAGCTTTGGGCCTCGTCCTGGGAGTGATCACAGTCTCAATGGCATGTGGCCACATCAGCTGACGGTGGCCACCCACCCCGGATGCCTCCCTGCCCCTCCACGTCCAGCTGCGTCCGCCTAGGGTCAGGGGAGTCTTCAGCTTCCTGCACCTGGCCTGCAGCCCTCCCGTGAACCTCCCTCCAGATGCAGCCAGCTCGCTCCCGGTCCCTGGCGCATCTCTTGGCATGCTCTGCTGTCACATGGAGCTGCGGTCCTGTGCTCCCTGCTCTGTGTCCTCCCTCAAGACATGCTCTCAGGGCCACAGACAGCCTGACTGCACGCATCTTTGGATGCCCTAGAAGTGCTCAGTATGTGTCACTGGCAGGTGTTTTCATCTGAGCAGGAGAGAGGCAAAGTGAACCAGTGAAGGGGACCTGGGCAGCAGAGCCAGGAAGCGACTCGCCAAGGCCACCCAGCCAACAGGTGGTAACATGGGGCTCAAAGGAGGCTTTTCTGACTCTGCGCCAAGGCTTCTCATCTGAGGAGCTGTCACTTAGCATGTGTTCCCATACATTGAAGCTAGAGACGCAGCAAGCAATTGTCCCAGAGGCAGGCTTCTGACACTTTGGGACCAGGAGGCTTTGCCTACACGTCTACCTGTGGGATCTATAAGGGTGCCCATTTCAGACGGTTACTGGAAGAAATTAAGTGAGATAATATGTGCAGTTATTATTAAGATACTTTCTGACACAGAGTAAAAACTCAAAAATGTTAGCTGTTATTGTTAATTACTTCTACCAATGCTCACATGCAAAATAATGCATCTTTCTATTCAGCCATGAATATCCTCCTTTTTAGTGCTACACACATGTCAGAAATAAGCATTCTATCCGCAGAGTTACAATTCTCACTCCTTCATATTTCCATCTTTCTTTTTTTTTTTTGAGACAGAGTTTCGCTCGTTACCCAGGCTGGAGTGCAATGGTGCGATCTCGGCTCACCGCAACCTCCGTCTCCTGGGTTCAAGCAATTCTCCTGCCTCAGCCTCCCGAGTAGCTGGCACTACAGGCACGTGCCACCATGCCCAGCTAATTTTTGTATTTTTAGTAGAGACGGGGTTTCACCATGTTGACCAGGATGGTCTCGATCTCTTGACCTCGTGATCCACCCGCCTCGGCCTCCCAAAGTGCTGGGATTACAGGTGTGAGCCTCCGCGCCCGGCCTCATATTTCCATCTTTCTAATGTTCATACCACGTGTATTTACCCCACATGGAATCTGTTATGAAGTTCTAATTTTCAATACCCTAACCAGCAGTCCTCATGGACCACCAAAATTAGGTGGAAAACACCATTTTCATTACTGAAACCGTATCTCCCAGACCGCCTCTTTCACCTGGAAGTGGAGATGAGAAAAAAATGTGTTCTTTAAATTTAACTCATTTTGCATCAGAAAATATGACTCCCTGAGGACACCAGGATGGAAAGCCCCATGCTTTCCACCCAACAGTCACAGAGGAGCTGGGTGTCTCCCTCACCTACGACCTGTCCTCCTCAGCTTTGAGGTCTAAACTCCCGTGAGGAGAGTCCAAGGCATCTCCAGGGCAGCGCTGTGTGCCCCGAGCCTGGGAAAGCCCTGGTTCCTTCAGGCGCTCAATAAGCATTCGATGAATGAATGAACAGACAAACTCAACACTTGGCCTTCGCGCAGGCGCACACAGATACTCCCAGGAAGGGGGCATGGCAGGCAAGGGGAGACCTCTGGCTTCTACTGACCCCCCGGAGGTCCCTGAGCACAGCCTTCCTTGGAGGGCTGTGTTTCCCCGGACGGCTTTTGCCCCCTCAAGGCTGGCGTCAGAAGGCAGCAGGCTCGTGGGACCTCACGCCCATGGAATCGCTGGGTGTGTGCAGCATGGCCGAGGTGCAGACTTCAGCACGCTCTCTCCGTCACCCTCCACAGCTGAGATCTGTTTCTGGAGCTCTGCAACATGAGTGTCTCTTCATTATACCGCAGGAAGGATTTTCTTTCTTTCTTTATTTTATTTTATTTTATTTTATTTTATTTTATTTTATTTTATTTATTTTTTACCATTGCTTAACTGAATGCTGATTGGATCCCATGGTGAGAAAAAGCCTTGGGCTTGGGAGTTGGGCTGGCAGGGATGGAACAGCCTCCTTCGCAGGTGGATGGATCAGCCCTCAGGTGGGCTGACTCTGGGGGTGCTTGCAGCGGGGGCTTCCCTCCCCCACCCCACCCCGTTCCTCCCATCTGTTCCAGATAGCAGTGCGTCCTCCCCTCCTTTTGTCTTCTCTTCCTGGAATCTGATAAGAGCCGCAGGAGATAATTGGAAGCCAGCCCTCCCCAGGTGCTCATCACATAAGGAAAAGCATTCCGACTGGCACGGCTGCTGCCACCGCTGCGGCTCCTTGGCGGACCAGCAACTTTGATTTATTGCTCTACCAGTAAATACTAGTAAATAAATGACAGAAACGCCTTTTCCCCTGGCAACTCCCCAGCCCCACAATCATTAACTTGTTCTTTTTTCATCCCTCTCTTACCAGCTATGAAGCAGCGACATTCTCTGATGGATGAGTTGCCCATGACTGTCTTGCCAACAGGTGTTTCACATAAAAGATGAGCCGTCCCAGGAACAGTGTGAAGCAGGTGTTGAAAACTAGAAGCTCACGGGTCAATTTGCCCCGTGCAATATGATTTTAAACTTTGGGCTTACATTGGGGAAAGCACAGATTTCACCTGGAAATGTATACTTCAGCCTTCTTTTGGAAACCGGAAGGTCGTCTGGAGCTGATGGGCTTCCATTCCCTCCTGGCAACGAATGTCTGGCCAGGCCCACCCCCGTATGCCATGACCTCCCCTTCCTCTGGCTCTCTGATACCAAAGGCTGAGTATCAGTTGCTGTTTATGATCGTACTTGCTCTGTTATTTTCTTATACCAGAGACATGTTGCTCTGTATTAATATGTTGTAAATTGAAAAGAGCTGCAAATTCTTTACAACTTCTCCCATTGAGAGGTGAAGTCAGTTCCACCTCCTCTTGAATCAGGGCTGGCCTGAGATTTGCTTTGCCCAACAGAATGTAGAAGTGGTGCTGGATAACTTCTGAAACAAGACCTGAAGAACCACAGTCTCTACTCCCACCTACGTGGAACACAACCTCTTAGAGCCCAGCCATCGCACTGTGAGAAGGCTGAGCCACTTGGTCTACCTGCAAAGAACTGGAGCTCTCCATTCTACAACTCCAGTTGAGCTCCCAGCCAACAGCCAGCCCAACTGTCAATCACATAGGTGAGCCATCCTGGACACTACTACCAGTCAGGCCTCCAGAAAACAGCCCTAGCTGACACCACCTGGAGCAGAAGAAACACCCAGCAGAGCCCTGCAGACCCACAAAATGGTAAGAGGTGATCATAAACGGTAAGGGATCATGAATAGTAAGCGATCACAAACGACTGCTGTTGCTTCATGCTACTAAGTTTTTGAGAGGTTTGTCTGGCAGCAGTAGCTAACTAAAACACCTTATCTTTATCAAGGTTTGGGAAGAAAAAAAGATAGGTCTGAAGAGTACATGTTTGAAGAAAAGTGAAAGAAAGTAAACATTTTGGGGACCAAGGACTCCACCAGCTGAATTTGTACATAAATACTCAGCTTGCTTCAGAAAGTCACACTGGTAAACCTCTAAAGAGATCATCTGAGGCCTCTGATTCTGAGGGAACACGATTGTTGATACAGAAACACTGGAGCCACAGACCATAGCCTCCTAATGGCAAGCAATCATCAATCATCTGGCCTTCCATTTTCCCGTCTATGAAAACGGAGTAACAGTATCTGCTTGGTTCATCCTCTATGAATATGGTAGGACTCAAGGAGAATTATGTATCTCAATATGTTTTATGAATTACAAAGGACTATAAATGCTAAGTATTGTTATTCATATAATGTACAGAAGAATTTTTTAATTCTTGCAAAGAAATCTCCCTAACTCTTAGGGACACCCAAAGCATAATATAGTAATACTTGCATTTGATATACTAAGAGCTATTTGTATTAGAATTTATTTATCCAACTGACCTTGAAGTCCATGTCTTTGGACCAGGAATAACAAAGAAGTCTCAGCTTAAGTGCCAAGTCCACTTGTGTGTACTGCATGGAGAATTATGTTGAGAATGATGCTGAGGCCACATCTGGGAAGGCAGAGTGGTGGCATGCAAGACATAAATCACTCTCCCAACATTTGACAGTCTTTCTTCTCAAGCCATTTTGTTTTATTTTGCTTTGCTTTTAAAGGGCCTTAAAATGAAATAACAAAATATGAGTTAGAACAAAAGAATTTGAGACCTCACTTCTTTACCTACCAACTACGTGACTATGACCAGGGACCACAGATAACTCTCTGAGCCCAGTCCTGTGCTCTGAATCCATGATGCTGATGAGGAGGAGGATGACGACGATGGCAATGTCGATGAGACGATGATAACAAGGATGACCACAGGAGATAATGATGACGATCATGACGATGATGATAATGCATCCATTGAACATTTACTCCATGGCCGATACGTACTATTTCTTTCATTCCTCACGAGATCCCCTGGGGGAAGGTCTGCTTTATCATTACCTCCATTTAACACATGAGGAATGGAGGCACATACAGACAAAAACCCTCGCCCAAGTCACACGGCTTAAGTGGGATGTGAACCTTGATAGTCTAAACCAAATGTGAACAAACTTTTTCAATAAAAGTCAGAGGGTGGATATTTTAGGCTTTGTGGGGCATACGGTTTCTGTAACAACAACTCAGCTCTGCTGTTGTCGTTCAAAAGCAGCCATAGACAACATGTAAACAAATGTGTGTGTCGTGTTCCGATAAAACTTTATTTACAAAAGCAGACCATCAGCTAGATTTCTCCTGGGGGTGTAGTTTTCCAATATGTGGTCTAAAGGAGTGCTGCCCAGTACGTACAGTGCAAGCCACAAATGTGAGCCACATATATAATTTAACACTTTCTCGTCACATTTTAAAAGTAAAAATATGTGAAATTAATACTATATTTATAAACACAATATACCTAAAATATTATTTCAAAATGTGATCAATCTTTTACATTCTTCTTTTCTTTTTCCACATATTTGAAAGCCAGTGTATATTTTATACTTCGTGCCCATCACCACTTGGACCAGCTGCATTTCAAGAGCTTGATGGTCACATGAGGCTGGTGGCTACACAGAGGACCTGGAAGTTCTAGAACCCAGCTCTTTCAATCCTCTTCCACGGGGATCACCAGGACTGTAATGTACAAGACCCACTACGGACGTCCAATTGTTGTTACTGGATTCAGCTGAGTCTCTTCGATGGGTTCCAGCCCATCTGAGAATGTATTAAACACTTTAAGACTTTAATTTGAATTTAGCAATCTGGAGCTCAGAATGCATTTTTCCTCAGAAACAACTCTATAAATTGTCATAGGTGCCTTGAGCTCTCCCACCAAGCCCTCATAAATGGTCACTATACCTGTTGAACAAAGTATGGTTTCAATCACCCCTAGTGGCCACTCAAAGGTTATTTCCGTGAGTTTTAACTAAGGATTCTGGGGAAAGACTATCCAGAGCAGCGGGACACAGCAGACGCCCCCTGAGCTTTGGTGGGGTGCCTGCCCATGGAACTGTCACGCTTGCCGGCACCAGCTCCAGATGCCCTTGCCGAAGTTCTGGGAAGATGTATTCCTAAGTCAGAGACACCCAGCCCAGGCTCCCCTTCATCAGGCTCTTGCACATAGCTTCCAGTGTATGGTCCTCATCATTTCCTGAAGGCACACCTCAGGCCTTGGGAAAGTAAGCAATGGAACATTCAGCATGATTCCCAGGCTGCGAAATATCACAGGCCAATCAAAATTTTAAAATAAAAGAACTGGAGGACCTATAGAAGGTGGCCAACTTGTAATTTTTCCAAGTAAACACATTAAGGAAAAAATAAAAAGAAACTTAGCATCTATGGGTCCTATCATTTTCATAGCAAATCATGTTAGGATGGTATTTTATCGCCAATAAAAGGAGGAAAACAATCTCAAAATCAATGACAATTTTCTTTTTCAATTGAGTAAATTTGGCTTGGTGGGAAAATGTACCTCACTGCCTTTATTTTTATTTTAAACTTTTATTTTAAGTTCAGGGGTACAGGTTTGTTACATAGGTAAACTTGTGTCCTGGGGGTTTGTTGTACAGACTATTTCAGCACTCAGGTATTAAGCCTAGTACCCACTAGTTATTTTTCCTGATCCTCTCCCTCCTCTCACCCTCCACGCTCTAAAAAGGCCCAGTGTGTGCTGTTCTCCTCTCTGTGTCCATGTGTGCTCATTATTTAGCTCCCACTTATAAGTGAGAACATGGGGTATTTGGTTTTCTGTTCCTTGTTTGCTAAGGATAATGGCCTCCAGTTCCATCTATTTTCCTGCAAAGGACATGATCTCATTCTTTTTTATGGCTGCATACTATTCCAGGGTGTATAGGTACCACATTTTCTTTATCCAGTCTACAATTGATGGGCATTTAGGTTGATTCCATGTCTTTCCTATTGTGACTAGCACTGCAATGAACATGATACATGCATGTGTCTTTATAATAGAATGATTTCTATTCCTTCAGTAATGGGATTGCTGGGTTGAATGGTATTTCTGTCTTTGGGTCTTTGAGGAATCACCACACTGTCTTCTACAATGGCTGAACTAATTTACAACCCCACAAACAGTGTATATATGTTCCTTTTTCTCTACAACCTTGCCAGCATCTGCTTTGTTTTTACTTTTTAATAATAGTCATTCTGATGGGTGTTAGATGGTATCTCGTGGTTTTGATTTGCATTTCTCTAATTATCAGTGATGCTGAGCTTTTTAATGTTTTGCCAAGGACCATGAAAACTTGCCTCCAGAGCAGAGGCTCTGGGGTTACCATTTGGAAACCCCTATCTCCTAGAAGGTTTCGCTGTAGTCGTATAGGGCAATGGAAGGTTCTAGACAGAAAAGAGAGGGAGGAGCACTGGAACAACTAGGAATGGAGCCATCAGGAGGAAGGTGGCATCCCTCTAAGGGTTTCAGGTGAGAAGAATCAATATGGCGTGAAACATATCTTTTATTGGCGCAAATATCTTATGCTTCTTTCTTGTGGTAGACGCTATATCTGCACATCCCTTTTACTTCTTTTGATCCTTCTAGAAACACCACGAGATAAACAGGAGAGATACTATGCGCCTTTTACAGATTAACGGTAACAAGTACGCAATTCCAAGGATCACTGCTATGGCTTAAATGTTCATGTCTCAAAAATTCACATGTTGGAATTTAATACCTAACGTGATAGTATTAAAAGGTGGGACTTTTGGGAAAGTGATTAAGTCATGAGGCCACACTCTGAGGAATGGATTAATGCTTTTCCAAAAACGTTGGAGAGTCCTGGTGCCTTTTTGCCCTTCCCTCTTTCCTGCTATGTGAAGACACAACATTCATGCCCTTTCACCCTCCCACGGTGTGAGGGTGCATTAGAGGCACCGTCTTAGAAGCAGAGAGCAGCCCTCACCAGACACTGAATCTCTAGTGCCTTGACCTTGGACTTCCCAGCCTCCAGAATGTGAAAAATCAGTTCCGAATACTTATAAATTACCCAGTCTAAGGTATTCAGTTAGAGCAGCATGAGCAGGCTAAGATAATCACAAATACGTATATATATCTCCACATTTGGATATTTTGGAGACTTTTTACTATACTCAAGCACTGTGTTTGAAGTTAGTGCTCTTGAGTTATGTGAATTCCCATCACTCATTTGTGATCCATCTGTAGAGCAGTAATAATACTCAGTGCCAATGAGGACCTCATGAATTCCTATAAAAGGTTTTCTCCTCATGGGTGGGCAGTAGCCCTCAGCCACCTCCTGTCTGCTGCCAACAGGGATCTGAGGGCCTTTGCCCAGGCTCAGCGCTACTCAATGCCTCGACTTTCTGTTTCCTCCCTAAAAGCTTGCTGCTTCTCTCTGATTTGCAATGACCCCGTGTCACCCACTGCTGCCATGGCACTGCTGGCCCCACAGCTGAAGGCTGGCAGATTTAGGCATGGGGTTTGCAAAGTTGCTTCAGTGATGTTTCCTGCATAACCATCTTGGAAGGACTATTGTTAACGGCAGTATATTATCATGCCAGCGTTTTCCTCACTCTGAGCTGGAGAGCTGAAAAAGAAAAAGAAAGAAAGAAAGAAAGAAAGAAAGAAAGAAAGAAAGAAAGAAAGAAAGAAAGAGAGAGAGAGAAAGAAAGAAAGAAAGAAAGAGAGAAAGAGAGAAAGAAAAAGAAAGAGAGAAAGAAAAAGAAAGAGAGAAAGAAAAAGAGAGAAAGAAAGAAAGAAAAAGAAAGAGAGAAAGAAAACAAAGAAAGAGAAAGAAAAGAGAAGAAAGAAAGAGAAAGAGAAAGAAAGGAAAGAAAGAGAAAGAAAGAAAGAGAAAGGAAGAAAGAAAGAAGAAAGGAAGGAAGGGAGAGGAAGACAGAACAGAAAGGAAAGAAAGAAAGAAGAAAGAAAGGAAAGAAAGAAAGGAAGGAAGGAAGGGAGAGAGAGAAAGAAAGAAAGGAAAGGAAAGAAAGAAAAAGAAAGAAAGAAAGAAAAAGAAAGATAGAAAGAATAGGATAGGATAGGAAAGAAAAGGAAAGGAAAGGAAGGAAGAAAGAAATAGCAAAGACCTGGAACCAACCCAAATGCCCATCGATGATAGACTGGACAGGGAAAATGTGGCACATATACACCATGGAATATTATGCAGCCATCAAAAATGATGAGTTTGTGTCCTTTGTAGGGACATGGATGAATCTGGAAACCATCATTCTCAGCAAACTGACACAAGAACAGAAAATCAAACACCGCATATTCTCACTCACAGGCGGGTGTTGAACAATGAGAACACGTGGACACAGGGAGGGGAGCATCACACACTGGGGTCTGTTGGGGGGGAAAAGGGGAGGGACA
>PVKV010030854.1:0-21755 GCA_004027835.1 Alouatta palliata
CACAGGAACAGAAAACCAAACACCGCATATTCTCACTCATAGACAGGTGTTGAACAATGAGAACACATGGACACAGGGAGGGGAGCATCTCACACTGGGGTCTGTTGGGGGGAAAAAGGGGAGGGACAGCGGGGGGTGGGGAGTTGGGGAGGGATAGCATGGGGAGAAATAATAGATACAGATGATGGGGAGGAAGGCAGCAAATCACACTGCCATGTGTGTACCTATGTAACAATCTTGCATGTTCTTCACATGTACCCCCAAACCTAAAATGCAATAAAAAGTATATATTAATAAAAAAAAATAATAGCATATTCATGAAAAGCAAAATAAATAAATAAATAAATAAATAAATAAATAAATAAATAAATAAATGTGTGCAGCTTCCTGGAGCAAGTCATTGTTACTGCCTAAGAAGACTTGGTCCTTCCAATACCCCACCATTCCTGTCTGTGCATTTTCATTTAGGAAATCATTATGCTTTGGCAAAACACACATTTCCCACTTAATACATTCCAGCATAAAAGGATTACAGAAAACACTACTTTTTAAAGAATAAAAAACAGGGTGTGTGTGTATAATGTATAATATTTTATATACATATGTATAAAACACACATTCATATGTATATGTTAATTTTGAATTGGAAAATATATTTAAAACAGTGACTCCCTGAATCATGCCCCTCAAATCCTCCCAAGTGACCACAGCCCTGACTTGCCTTCAGCGGTTTCTTTTGTTGGCATCTGACACAGACACAGAACTACTGATGCCCAAGCCAGTGCTCTCTACACACAGAAGCCTCCAACCTCATCTTGAGAAATGGGGCCAGGAGGCCACCCCAGGCCCCAGGGCTCCATGGAGGCTGAGGGGCCACTGGGACTGGATACACCCCAGGGAGTCCTGGATCCTGGCTTTTCCCCTACTTGATGCCAGGACCTACTGAGTGCCCGCAGGTGTCCAGTGCTGGGTTGGGTCGGCTGCTTGCTGGCATGGCAAAGCCCAGGGTGCCTCCCTCCCTCTCACACCTTTCCCAGGAGGCATGAAACATGGGGATTCATAGTCAACCCCAATGTCTGCTCATGACGAACTGGTGATGCTCCCTGTTGGTTTCAGGGGGCTTCGAGGGCAGGGCTGGGTCCCCTCAAATGAGCTTCAGTGGCACCGCAGACAAGAACGCAGTGCATGGCCTCGGAATCCTGCACATGGTAGCCTGACCAGCACCTCAGCCTCTCCCTCATTAGAGCAGCCTGTGGAGGGCTCAGCCCAGCAGGCTCATGGGCTGCTACGGAGAGGGTGTGTTCCCTGGAGGGTGTTCTCTGGGCATCCTTCACTTGCCTATAGAGATTTGCAGCACAACAAACAAGGGTCACAACAGGTTCGGTGAGGCTCTTCAGCATCCTCATCCTCCTTGAACTCGCCGGGTGTCCTGATGGGATAGCGAGAGAGTGGGGCAGACATGGGGACACAGGCACTGCCTGCCTTCCCCTGGTCATGCCGCCCCTGCACACTCACATTTCTTCTGCCTGTTCAGGCTTTGTCTCTATTGCTTTTTCCACAGGTGCCTGGAGAGGACTTGTTGGCATCTGAGAGGAAGAAAACAACTGTGCATGTCCAGAGACCCCAGTGCAGCTTTAGGGGGTGGTCCCAGAGCTTTAGGGGGTGGTCCCACACGTCACTGGGAACCCCTCTAGTAGGGTGGGGCCAAGCTCTTCTGACCCCAGCCCGGCTTCCTGCCTGGACCCTGTGGAGTTGCTCAACAGGATTCAGCGCTGCAGCCTGGGGGCCAGGAGTCAGGGCAAGGCCAAGAGCGTGGGCAGGAGGGCTGCAGAGGGACTTTACAGGCACTGAAGTCCCAGAACACTGACTGCCACAATGAGACCAGGTCCCTCAGGAGGATGATAAGAGGAGAAGAGGGAGAGGGCCAGAGCTAGAGGAGCTCATGAGTCAGAGGGTGAGAGAGGGGAGGAAGGAGATAATTACATGCTGATGCTCGTGTGCACTCTTGGACTCTTCCATAACTGCTCCAGCAGCTTCAGGGTGTTGGCAGCAGCAGCGATGGGGCGGCCCTGGGAAGGAAATGGGAGAGTGAGAGTCGAGGAGGCACTCGGGCCCTGCTGTCCTGAGGCTGCGGAGCCAACCCCACAGGCTCCGGTGTGCTCATCTCCAGAGTCTTCTCCGCAGCCTGGATCACTTCCTCCCTACAGCGAGGGAGGAGCCTCTGTCTTCCCACACACTTTCCCAGCCCTCATATTCTGTAACTGTGCCCAGGCAGGGAAGGCCAAGGCTGTGTCATCCCGTTCCTCCAAGAGGTGGCCACCATCTCCAGGACATTGTGCACAGTATGTGATTCCCTCCTTCCTCCTCCTCTAGGGCCTGTCTCTGCTCTTCTGATGAATCCCATGTCTTTTCTCCCTGTTGATCACCAATTCCGCTGCTCTCCAACATAAGTACACAGGAGGCAAGGGCAGGGCTGCACTGCCAGGCCCTCCATAAACCCATGGGTCGCACCCTAGGTGGGCAGCACCTGCCACAGGCCTGGGGCTCAGTTGGGGCCTGTGGGACACGATGACAACTGATGTCACAGATTGAGTGACTGTTGTATGCTTGGGATGACCTTAGGGACCTGGAAAATACTGAGCCCTCACAAGAATCCCACAAGCTTCCAAAAGCTTAGAAACGCTATAATGGGACTCTAGGGAAAGCCCCTTGTCCCACTGTCTCACCTCACCCCTCAGGTGAGGCTGCAGTTGTCAGCACATGAATGCACAGGCACTGCCAGGTTTTGTGTGAGCTGTGGGAGGACTGGGAGGGAGGGCACCTGGCAGGCCTGACACAGGGAACAAGCTGGGCCTGACTGCAGCATGGGGTACAGGACAAGGCTGTGAGGCCAGAGCACAGGGAGTGACAAGACAAGTGACCCCTGTGCCAGCTGCCCAGCAGCTCCATCCTGGGCCCAGTGGATTCTAGGAACCAGGTTATAAGGAGGGTGTGAGCCTGCAGGAACACACGGCCACTCCACACACATACTGTAGGGTTCCTGCTGGCCACAGAGGGCCTTGGTGACAGCCGGACACTGAATTCTCAAAAACCAATTCAGCTTCCATTCCTAGCTCAAGGATTTGGGACTGGGTGAGAAGTGGAGACCAGAGCTGTGCTCGAGCATGGGATCCCCCCTCGGGTCTCTAGGATGGGGGGCACACTGAGTAATCCCAGAGGAGGATTCTCTACCTCAGGAGACCCAGGGAGTGCCCTGTGACCAGGAACAGATGATGAGGGCTGGACAGGAAGGTGCTGCTGCAGGTCCCCAGAGTGCAGAGGGAGAGGGTGGACTCCTGCCACCTCCTGGCACATGCATGAAGGACTTTGTGTCCAGGGTCACAGAGCACCTATGAGGGGCTGTGTCCTACCCTACTCCCTGTACAACACTCAATGCCAAACCCGCATACTCATCTCTTGTTCTCCATTCACAAAGGACACTACACACCCCCCTGACACACACACACACACACACACACAACCCAGGGCTTTGGCATTTGCTGTGGCACAGGCAGGAGAGATCTGGCCTTCTAGAAAAGGTCATCTTGCTCACCATAGAAGGAATCATGGGGACAAGCATAGCACACATGATGCCCATGGAAACAAAACTCCTTCCATTTCTTATTAACATGCAGAAAGAACAAACCACACCTCTACACCTATTTCCTTTTATATTTACTGACTTCGCAGCTCTCAGCCGAGGCGCAAAAACCACAGGTGTAACCCAACTGTCCCCAAGAACCCTGCATCACAGCCTCACCTGGAGCATCTCCTCTACTGGCAGAGTCTTTGTCACCACTGGTTTCAGGAAAGCTGTCCTCAGATCTACCTACAGAGACACAAACATCAGAGAAGGGTGACTTCAGAGTGACTGGAACAGCTCTCCTGCTCCATGCACAGCCACACTGGATGACACCACGTGCCCTGCTCCATCCTCTGTGATCTCAGACTCTCCCTGGGCTCTGTGGACTCAGCTGTGAGCCTTCAGATGAGACAGAAAACCTGACAAAATCCCCCTTCACTCATTCACCTCCACTGGCCCATTATGGCTGTCAGCTCCACTCTGAGAACCCTGAATTTCCAACATAGATGCACACGTGTTGAGTTAGGTGAGTGCAGTGAACAAAACCTGGGACAGGCTCATGACGGCTGGCCCAGAGAACATTCTGGGAGGATGGCAATGCTCTCTGCAGTGTAACCACTGGGATACTGGGTACTCGAAGCATGGCTCTTGAGAGGAGGTTCTGAATTTTTGACTTTTATTTCTTGAAATTAATTTAAATTAAATATAAATAAGCATAGATGCCTGCCAGGTGCCCTTCTGCCCAATCCTCCACAGCTCAGGCAAAACCTGGCAGGTCCCCTTCATTCACATGCTGACAACCACAGCCTCACCTGTGGATTAAGGCAGTGGGGCAAGGGGCTTTCCCTAGGGTCCCGTTACAGTGACCCATAGATGGGTCATGGAGGATCAATTCTGAGGGCTTTAGTAGAAAAGGCTTGTGAAGGAGGGAAGTGGCAACAGTGAGGTGTCAAGACCACTCCAATGCCAAGAGGAAATAGGAAGGCCTGCTACCAGATGAGATTTATTAGAAAATGAGGTTTAGAAGCGGATTCCCAATGAAAAAAATGAATTAGCAGAGATACTGGAAACAGTTTTGTTCTATTACTACCCAGTGAACATTTGCCCGGGTGTTGGCAGGATTTCCTTTAGGTTCACTAAAGTGTCCTTGGCATGGAATCAACTGCATTCTTTGTAAGATTATGCTTTCTTTTTTTTTTGAGACTGAGTCTGGCACTGTCGCCCAGCCTGGAGTGCAGTGGCCCAATTTTGGCTCACTGTAACCTCCACCTCCGGGGTTCAAGCTATTTTCCTGCCTCAGCCTACCAAGCAGCTGAGATTATAGCTAATTTTTGGTATTTTTTAGTGGAGACGGGTTTCACTATGTTGACCAGGATGCTCTCAAACCCCTGACCTTGTGATCCACCCGCCTTGTCCTCCCAAAGTGCTGGGATTACAGGCATGAGCCACCACGCCCGGTCAAGATTACACTTTCAGTGATAATTACCTATGCTTATCATCAGCAACCCCCACACACACCCAGGCACACTGAGCACCACAGCATATGCATTCACACAGATGCACGCCAGCCCTGTGCACACAACTCCATCCCACTTACAGAACACAGAGCTGCTCCCAGGGACTGAAGAATGCGGCCATCGCTCCTTATCTGAAAATAAAACTCCTCTCATTCACTACAGGAAGCTCAGTTCAGGCTGTCCGTCTACAAAACAGCGAGTGAGACAGTGCCACACTCCTCACCATGGGAAATACTCGTCCACACAGAGGAGGTTCCCCAATACGTACCGTTCTCTGAGACTCCGGAGGCCGCCTGTAAGAAAGGAAAACATACTGCCATTAGCATCAGACCATGCTGGGTCCTGTGTACACCGATGTCTTGTTCATCGAGGACATTTAAAAAAAAATTGGAAAAAGGCAAAGGAACTCATAATGCAAACAGGACAAAATGTCTGATGTGAAAAACATAAGTTTTTGCTGGAGGATGTTTCCTCTAAGTTTATGTTGCTTGGCAGTTAAGTAATTTTGTTCCAAAAAGACAATCAAGCAACTGAGGAAAAAGCTCTCTGCCACTCAGTGCGTGGCTGGTGCTGCCATTTTCTCCTCCTGTCTTAAATCAAGCCTCAGTGGGGAACAGACTCTCACTCAGAATTCTCCCCACCAAGGACACTGTATAAATCACCTATGATACATATGGTCAGATTCTCCTACCTTACTGAAATTCATAAAGAGAAAGTTAACCTTTTCTCCAACCAAACCAGGTGGACTGACCTTCCGCTGTGGTGGCTCCTCCTCATGTGAAGACTGGTAGGAGAAGGGTTCCACTGGGGTATATTCTGTGGGAAGTAGGAGGACACAGAGTGACCGTCAGCAGGTGCAGAGGAGGAGCAGGGAAGAGGGGTTTTCTAGTCGCAGGTCACCTCATTAACGTGAAATAGCCCATCTCAAACAGGGCACACCACCCAGGGCCGGCTGTGTGTCCCTGCAGCCTCTTCAGGGCTCCCGTCTCCTCATCTGACCTGAGCTCACTTGCCCTCCCTTCCCGGGTCCTTCCAAGCTCATTTCCTCCCTAGAATCCACCTCTGGTGCTTCGGTGGGTAGCAGTCATTCTGCAATATGTTATACTTGGTACAAAGCAACCTTTCTTCTGAGACATTTCATTCTAGCCCAAATATACTGTATATTCACTAATCTTTTGTGTTGAAGACAATAAAGCTTTGAAAATACTTAGTTATCCTCGCCTTTAAAGGTAACCCCTATTTACCAAGTGCTATCTGTCCTTGCACTCAGCCTTCTCAACGCAATGTCTGTGTGTGTCGGGAGTCCGCTGCTGCTCACACTCACACTGGCTCTGACACTGGAACAGCCCACCATGGGGGCAGCAGGTGGGGGCGCTGGCCCTCTCCATCCCAGCTGTGCAGGAGGTTCCCGCAGGGAAGATGGGTGGGAGGCCAATGCCCAAGTTGTTCCTTGAGATCATAGTCAGCGCTGTGTCTTGATTCTGTTTACTACTAAACTGAAGCATTTTTTCATTTATTCCTTTTTTTTTGCTTTTGGTAGATGGTCTTTGTTACCCAAGCTGGAGTGGTGTGACATGATCTCTGCTCACTGGAACCTGCACCTCCAGAGATCAAGTGATCTTCCCCACTCTGCCATCCAGGTAGCTGGCACTACAGGTGCGCCACCACACCCAGGTAACTTTCTATATTTTTGGTTGATATAACTTTCACCATGTTGCCTAGGCTGATCTCCAACTCCTGGACTCAAGAAATCCACTCGCCTCGGCCTCTCAAAGTGCTAGGACGACAGGCATAAGGCACGCACCCAGCCCACCTGAGCATGTCTAATGCTTGTGAAAATCGGGTTATTAAACACAATAGAGTATGTCCTGATAATTTCTCTGTTTTAGACCACGGGCTGAGAAAAGACGCCACCACTGCTGCCAACCACCTGTGAGCTCGCTTCTCTGTGTTGCACATAGAAAAGTCCAGTGTAAAATGTACCCACTGATACTCTGCATCAGGCAGCCCTTGAGACCTCCCTAAAATGACAGACAGTGTTTGGGACCTCTCAAGACTCTTATCCTTCCACATGCACAGATGCCAGAACTGCCTGGCATAATGACGAGTTATACCAGGGCCGCCGGGTGAATGCACAGTCGTAACCCACTGCATCAATCCTCCTCCCGTTCCTCAGTTCACATTTGCCTCTTCCGTTTAGGAGATTGAGAGCCTGGGAAATTCATCTCTGCACCATCTCTATCTGAGGAGTGAGGATATAACATTTACCTTCAGGTACAGCTGTGGTGGAGGCTGAATGGGTTAATTTACGTGAAATGTGCAGTAGCGATTCAATGTTTTAGAAAGATTTTCTGAATTTTCTGGGTAAATGCACATACACTCCCAAAGACATTCCCAATGACACCACATGACTGTCTCCTCCATACCTCATTGCCCTGATGCACACCACCCTATTCCATCTAAATGGCCATTCTGCCTCCAGGGACTTGAGGGGATGGTCACGGTTCTTTACTGGATGGAGTCAGTGTTTTTTAAACCAAACTGCCCATATCTCCTTTCCGTTAGGAAGCTCAAACCACAGCCGCCCTCCAGCCAAAGCAGGAGAGTAAGTGCCACCTTTTGCCACACTGAAGATCTTCCCTTAGCGAAGGAGTGCTTCCAGAATACACACTTATTTCCTTGGTGGGTTCCTCTGCCTGCATTGAGAGAAAGAAAAACACCATGAGTTCCAGACCATTCTGAGACTTGAGTGTACAGGTCTTTTCTTCACTTCTTGACATTACAAGACCAGATGGGAAAGAGTGTTCAAGTCAAAGGAACACAGAGGAAGAACAGGACAACTGACTCATGCTGAAGTCACTCTTGCAGGATATTTCCTCTCAAGGTCATGTGGCTTGGCAAGGAAGTGATTTTGCCCCAAGCAGAGAATCAAGTTGCTAAGGAAAAAGTTCACTGCCACACGGTGTGAGGCTGATTCTGTCATATTCTCCTGCTGTCTAAAATCAAGCCTCAGTGGGGAACAGACTCTCACTCCAAATTCTCCCCATCATGAACATAGTATAAGCCACCTATAATACATATCATCAGATTCTCATATCTTAGGCTCATTCAGAGAGATAAAGCTAAGAAAGCAACTGTATTCCTCAGAGAAACGCAGAGGGTCTGACCTTCACATGACATGGGGCCTCCTTGGGATGTTCCTTCCTTGGACCCTCTGTGGCAGCTAGGAAGACAAAGAGTGACCGTCAGCAGGTGCAAGGGCAGAGCAGGGAACAACAGCATTCCAGCCCCAGGCCACCTCATCAGGTGAAATAGCCCATCTTGAACAGGGCAGGCTGTGTGTTTCTGCAGCCTCTCAGGGCTGCTGCCTCCTAATCTGACCTGAGCTCACTTGCCCTCCCTTCCCAAGTCCTTCCAAGGTTATTTACTGCCTTGAATCCATCTGTGGTGCTGCTGTGAGTAGTATCCCTTTTACAGGTTTTCTCCATAATAAGAAGCAACTTTTCTTTAAAGAGAAGGCTGAATTCAAACCAAAATATTCTATTTATTCACTCAGAATTTTTTCCTTTTTTTCTTTTTATTTCCACATCAACTCTTGCTCATATCAATCACCATTTTTTTTTTTTTTTTTAAGACAGGGTTTCACCATATTGATCAGGCTGGTCTTGAACTCCTGACCTCAGGTGATCCGCCCGCCTCAGCCTCCCAAAGTGCTAGGATTACAGGCATGAGCCACCGCATCTATCAATCACCATTTTTTAAGGCAATGAAACAAAACTTTGAAAATACTGTTTTCTTTCCACTTAAAGATAGCTCCTTTTTAGCACGTGCTATCTGTCCTTCCACTCTCTCTTTTCCACAAAATGTGTGTGTGTGTCTGTGGAGTCTGTTACTGCTCACACATACACTGGCTTTGGCACTGGGATGGCCCATCATGGGGGCAGCACATGGGGGTGCTGAGCCTCTCTAACCCAGCTGTTAGAGATTCCAGCAGGGAAGATGGCACCAGGCTAACACCCAAGTTGTTTTTGATGTCATATTGGACACTGTCTCTTGGGTATGTGTCTTACTAAGCTGGAACATTTCTAAGGCTTCTGATAATCACGATTTATGTTTTGGTCTGGTTTGGTTTGGTATTTTGAGACAGGGTCTCACTCTGTTACCCAGATGGAATGCAGTGGCACAATTATGGCTGACTGCAGCCTCAACCTGCCAGGCTAAAGCAATCCTCCCGCCTCGGCCTCCTGAGAAACTGGGACTACAGAAGCATGTCACCATGCCTGGCTAACTTTTGTACTTTTTGTAGAGATGTGGTTTAACCATGTTGTCTAGGCTGGTCTTACACTCCTGGGTTCAAATGATCCTCCTGCCTCAACCTCCCAAAGTGCTGGGATTACAGGCATGAGCCTCCCCACTGGGTCCAATCATATCTTTAAATACAATAGGACATGTCCCTGATTATTCTCTGTTTTTGAACAGAAGCTGAGAAATGACCCCACCACTGCAGCCAAAAGCCTGTGACTCCCCATATGTGTTTCACATTAATGACCACCCCAAAGTCCACTGTACTGCTACCCTGCCTTTCGCCATCACTGAGAACATCCTATACTCGTGGACAGTGTTTGGGACCTCTCTAGGCTGTCATACTCCACATGCACACACAGATGCTGGCACTCCCTGGTGTGGTGCTGAGTTACACCAGGGCCACGTGAGGACTGCAGAGTAGCAGCCCATCACGTCAACCTTTCACCCATTCCTGAGTTCACATTTGCCTTTTCCATTTGGAAAATGGAGAGCTTGGGAAATTTATCTTTCCACCATCTCCAATCTGAGGACTGACTTTCCTTCCAGTATAGCTGTGTTGAAGAATCAAAGTGTTGACTGATGTGAAGTGTGCAGTGCAGATGGAATTTTGTTTCTAGAACATTGATCCTTGGGTCATGCTTTGCACAGGGGAACATGCTTTCTAGAGAAATGCACACACATTCCCAAAGACATTCACCATCATTCCACACAGACACTCTCCTCCATACCACTCCACCCTGATGCACCCCTGTTCCTATTTAAATGGTATCAGTGCTTCTGGGAACTAGTGTGGATGGCCACAGGTGTTGACTAAACTCTGGTTTTTTTTACACCAATCTGCCCAAACCTCATGTCCAGCAGGAAGCTCACACCAGGGTGGCTCTCCAGCAAAAGCAGGCAGGAAAGTGTCATCTTTGTCAACACTAAGATATTTCCTTAGCAAAGGGGTGACCCCAGAGTACGTACCACTTGCTTGAATCACTGAGTCCCTCTGCAGAGAGAAAGGAAAACACTGAGCGTCAGACCATGCTGTGTCCCATGTGTACAGCTCTTTTCTTCAGCTGCTAACATTAGAAAAGCAGATGGGAAATAGCGCTCAAGGCAATGGCCCCAAAATAAAGCCTGGAAGACACTTGTGGAAAGGCACAAGAGTTTTGCGTAAGACTTTCCATATGATTTTTGTTGCAAATTCACCATTATTTTCAAACAGTAAACACTTCTCCTGAGGAAAATGTTATCTGCATATGGTTTGTAACTGAAGCTGTCATCTATGAGTGCCATCTGGAACCAGTTCCTAGTTGGTAATGAACTCTCACATTTTCCCACCAAGAAATTCTATAACTTATCTACAATGTCCATGGTAAGATCTGCATATCTTAATTCAAATGAAATAGAAAGAACCTAGGAGAAATACAATTCCCATCTTAGACAAAAAACGCTCTTACGTTGAAAACGTTCAGGACTTGTTCTGAGGACATCTCTCCAGGAAGCCGTCCTTGGATGAAGCGTAAGCGATCTAAGAAACAGAGAGTCACTGTCAGCACATGGGAGCTGCTGAAGAATCCCTCAGGCAGCCTTGGGTGCTGTGGACAGGGGGCTGGCGAGTGTGGGAAAGGTGGGTTAACAGCACAGGCTGAGCTGCCGGCCCATCCTCCTTAGCAGTGAAGGGAGGCAAAGGAGACCATCAGGAAAACCCTGGGAGACAGTGCCTTGGCTCTCCAGATGAGTCACCCTCATCAATGTGAAAGCTGATCTCAAACAGGGTACATGTGTTTCAATGGCAGTGTCTCAGGGAGCCTTCTATTCAGACCTGAGCTAAGTTGGGCTATTTTTTTTTCTCTTTGAGATGCTCTTGCAGTGTCACCTGGGCTGGAGTGCCGCGGTGCAATCATGACTCACTGCAGCCTCGACCTCCCAAGCCCAGGTGGATCCTTTGCCTCAGCCTCCAAGTAGCTAAAACTACAGATGCCCCTATCATGCCCAGCTGATTTTTTACATTTTTTGTAGAGATGGGATTTTGCCAGGTTGCCTAGGCTAGTCTCGAGCTCCTGGGCTCAAGCAATACACCCGCCATGGCCTCCAAAAGTACTGGGATTACAGGTGTGAGCCACTGATCCCAGCTGTGCTGCCTTCCTGATCCCATCTGAGGTCATTTACTCCCAGGTTCCACCTGCACTGCTGTGTGGATCACCCCTCCTAGAAGATTTCCTACATCGTAAAATCAGCCTTTCTTTTAAAATATGTATTCCAGACAAAATAGTCTATAACATTTATCCAGCAAACATCTGTTTTAAAGAAAAATAAAGATTTAAAATACTCACAATTATCCTACCATTTAAGCATGACCACATGTGACATGTGCTATCTGTCCTTCCAGTTTCCCTTTTCAACACAACGTGTGTCCGGGGAGTCCGTTACTGCTCAGGCTCTCACTGGCTCTGACACTGGGACAGCCTGTCCTGGGGCAGCAGGTGGGGGTGCTGACCCTCTCCAACCCAGCTGTGCAGGAGGTTCCAGCAGGGAAGGTGGGCACCAGGCTAATGCCCAACTTGTTCCTGGAGCTCCTGTTTGCGGCTGTGCCTGAGGTGTGTGTGCTACTGAACTGGAGCATTTCTAAGCCTCGTGGTTATTATGTTCTTAAATAAAACAGAATATGTCCCTGATTATTCTCTGCTCTTGGCCAGGAGCTGAGAATTAACCTATCGTGGCGCCAAAACCCTCTGAGCCCTGCAAGTGTGCTTCACATTAATGACCACACCAGATTCCACTGTAAAAGGTAGCTGTTCCCACCCTGGGTTAGGTGACCACTAAGACTGTCCTGTCATGACAGTGTGTAAAATCTCTACAGGCCATCACACTTCCACATGCACACATAGGTGCTGGAACTCCCTGGCACGGTGAAGAGTCATGCCACGGCTGTCTGCCAAGTGCACAATGGTAGCCATCGCATCCATTTTTCACCCATTCTTGAGTTCACATTTGTCTCTTCAGTTTAGGAGCCCATGAGCTTGAAAAATTCATCTCCACAGCATCTCTACCTGAGGAGTGAGGACATGAAACTTACCTTTAGGTAAGCTGCCATGGAGGATGAAAGGGCTGACTGATGTGAGGTGGGCAATGGTGATGCATTTTGTGTTTAGAACAGTAATCCTTGTGTTGTGCTTTGCACATGGAAACGTGCCTTCCGGGGAAATGCACACAGGCTCCCAAAGACACTTATGATCACTTTACATGAACTCTCTCCTCCACTTCCCAGCCGTGATGCACACCACCCTCTTCCATCTAAATGACGCCACTACTTCAGGGACTAGACTGGGATGGTCACAGTTCCTTACTAGATTTTTCATGTTGTTTACACCAACCTGTCCAAACCTCATGTCTGGCAGAAAGCTCAATCCAAAGTGGCTCTCCCGGGCCAGTAAGTTCCACCCTTTCTCAACAATGAAGATTTTTTTCTTAGAAAAAGTGTGTGTCCAGAATACATACCTTTTTTGGGGAGACCTCCTAGTGGCTGCATATAGAGAAAAGAAAACACTGAGCATCAGACCATGCTGTGTCCAGTGTGCACAGGTCTTTTGTTTACATGATGACATTAAAAACCCAGACAGGAAATAGTGCTTAAGGCAATGGCCCCAAAATAAAGCCTAAAGGACACTTGTGGAAAGGCACAAGAGTTTTGTGTAAGATTTTCAAAACGATCTTGGATGCAAAGTCACCATTATTTTCAAAAATACATTTCCCATGAGGAAAATGCTCTCTGCCATGCAGTTTGTCACTCAAGCTGTCATCTATGGGTGCTGTCTTGAATCGGTTCTTAGTTGGTAATGGACTCTTATTTACATTTGCCCACCAAGAAATTCTGCAATTAATCTATAATTTCCATGGTGAGATTTGTATATCATAATTGAAATGAAATGGAAAGACTGAGAGAAATAAAATTCCCATATCAGACAAAGATAAAGAATTTACCTGCCAAAGAAACTGGCTGGATTCTGGGGACATATCATCGGACACCATTCCTGCCAGGCCACGGTTGAAATCTAGGAAACATAGAGTCACTGTCAGCCATGGGAGCTGCTGAAGGCCCTCTGGCAGCCCCGGGTGCTGAGGACACAGGGCTGGCGTGTATGGAGGAGGTGGGGTAGGAGCAGGGGCTGAGCTGCTGCTGGGCCACCCTCCTTGGGGGTGAAGGAAGGCAAAGGACACCATCAGGAGAGCCCTGGGGGACAGAGCCTGGGGTCTCTGGCTAAGCCACCCTCATCACTGTGAAGTAGGTGTTCACACAGGCAGCACCCAAGTGCACGGCGTGACTCCAGGACAGGCTCTCCTCACAGAGAGAGGCCTGGCAAATATCCTCTTTTTTGTAAAAAGGTTACTATGTCACTTAACTTTCCTGAATATACCTATGCTCCTACTGCAGTTAGCATCCATTTTTTTGGACTTTAAACCATGATGGTGAGCTATACATGATATCTATTATTTTAATCCTTAGTTGCACACTTCAGGAGCAGATGGGACACAGCAGACACAGAGGGGAGCCCACACACTTCTCCCTGACCCTGCATCAGAAGCCACACAGGAACCTGGATTTGTGTGGGACTCAGCAGACAGCAGAGGGTGAGCAGGAATCCTTTTACACTCGTGCTATCTCAGTACAGGGCTGTGTCCACTAGAACATCACTGGGGCCCCCAAGATGGGCTGCCCAGGGCTAAGCTCTGGGATGAGAAGGAAGAAAAAGGACATAGCCCCTGCCCTCACAGTGACCAGCCAGGGCCAGAATCCTTCCACCCATGAATGGCAGGTCACAGACTTTGAGACTGATGATTCCAAGCCTATCTCAGGGAAACCGGCAAAGTGATGTCTTATGGGTCAGAAGGGAGATGTGCAAGGAATACCTGGCCTCTGGGGCAGCCCCTCCCTTTGCTGAGCTCACCTGCACTGGAACTGGCTCCCCTCCCACCTCTGCTGCAACTAGCGTGATGCAGCTGCCCTGGCCAGGGGCTGTGAGGCTTCCTCCAGTTAAATGGGATTCTGGGATAGATCATCCTTGGCCAACAGCATCTACATAAGGACCAGCTGTCAGGCGATTTCCAGAAGCTGGTGAAAAGTAAATGCTGTTCTCTGTCCCAGCCACAGGGAAAGCAGGCCTGGGGACAGTGCTATGTCTGACCTAACCGCGATATCCACCCCTGCTCATCATATCCCCCTTAAGTCAGATATTTTGGGAACTCTCTCCTGCTCTTTGCCTCTCACTAATTTCTGATTGTGTTATTGCCATCAACACAGAAAGATGGAGAACACAAATGAAAAAGCAGCTCCTCTCTCCAGGCTCATAGAACGATGGCCAGGCAGTGCTCGTGCCAGCCCTGAAGTCCAAGCTCTCCTCCTTCCCCATCAGATGGGGCCCCAACATCCTGGCTGTACCCAGAGCATGACATTAAACTGACTCTCCTGACTTTTCAACCTTGGCTTGCCCCCATGGCGTGGATGTCCTCATGCCTTCTTCCTGCTCCTCTAAATCATGTTTAGAGGCTGTGCCCTGCTCTCTCATGGCGCACACTGGGCAGCTGGCCATGAATTTTTAGAATCTTACTGTGGGTAACACTAATGTGTACCTTTAATTGCACACAGTAGAAGGCCACCTAGGTGTCACAGAAAAACTGTACTCTAGGGATTAAAGATGACTAGGGAATTTCATTATGAGGACATACTTTCGGGGAAACAAGGGACATTTTAAAATCACAAGGCCTCATTATATTGAAAAGTAGGGAAAATATAGTCACCTACATAGCAATGCAAATTACATACAATAAGTTTCTACCAAATCCATATTCCAAAAAAGCTCAAACCATAATTTGGCTCATTTTATATTTATGTGGACTGAAATCAACCATCTTGACTTGTTTTTTCACAGGCCTCTGAGGCAAAGAAGAACGTTTTGTGGACGGTGGGTGCGCTGGGAGCATCGTGGAGCCTCTGCTGTCCCGCTGCTGAGTCTGTCTTTCCCACCTCATGCATGAGCCTCCCACATCCTGCCAGGAGGAAGGCAAGGGCTTACCCTGCCTCTCGGGCCCTGGGGCAAAGCCCTTGGTTCCCTTGTCCTCTTGCTGTGTTTCCTGAGCCGAGCCCACAGAAACAATGACTGGGCTGAGTACTGGAAGCTGGGCCTCTACATGAGCCCGGCATCATCTATTCTGGGCCACATTAGCTGATGGTCAATATGAGGCCGCAATGGAGAGAGTCAGGTGATTTTACCCCAACTCTGCCTGCAGGCTCCTCTTTACTCAGTTTCCTACCAAAACTGGTCATAGCATGGGGCTGCCCCAAGGTCTCCCTGCACAGGAAGGAGCCCCGCCCCAGTCTCCATGCTGAAGATGGGTCGTGGGAGATCAATTCTGAGGGCTTTAGTAGAAAAGGCTTGTGAAGGAGGGAAGTGGCAACAGTGAGGTGTCATGACCACTCCAATGCCAGGAGGAAACAGGAAGGCCTGTTACCAGGTGACATTTATTGAAAATGAGGTTTAGAAGCAGATTCCCAATGAAAAAATGATGAAGGAGTAGGGATCCTGAGACAGTTTTGTTCTATTAGCACCCCTCCAATATTTGCTTAGGTGTTGACAGGATTTCCTTTGGGTAACTGAAATGTCCTTTGCATGCAATAAACTATACACATGGTAAACTGATGTTTTCACTAATAATTACCTATACCTCTTGTCAGGCTATAAGAGTAAGACATTTTTCATTAAGAATGTGGACACTAATAAGGGGGAGACATGTACCTAGGGAAACCCACACACAGCCAGGCACAGTCAGCGTCACACTACACACATTCACACAGACACACACCAGTCCCACGCACAGAACCCCACCCCACAGAGAATGCTGCTGCTTCCTGGGACTGCAGAATGTGCCCATCGATCCTTATCTGGAACAACCACTTCTCCCATCACAGCCTAGGTCCTCATTCACAACAGGAAGCTCAACTCCGCTGCCTGTCTACAGGAAAGCCAGCGAGACACACATTCCTCATCATCTGGATTATTCATTCACACGGGAGGATTCCCCCATACGTACCACGTTGCCGGAGTTCCCAAGCTTCCTGTAATGACAAAAAACATATTGCCATGAGCACCAGATCATGCTGTGTCCTGTGTGCACAGATGTTTTCTTCAGTTGGTGACATTAGAAAGCCAGATGGCAAAAGGTGCTCAACTCAAAGGAACCCAAAAGAAGAACAGGACAAACTGACTCATGCTAAAGACACAAGTTTTTCTTGGAGGATGTTTCCTCTAAGTCCATGTTGCTTGGCAATTAACTGATTTTGTTCCAGGGAGATAATCAAGTTGCTAAGGAAAAGGGTCACAGCCACTCAGTGCATGGCGGATGCTGCCATTTTCTCCTCCTGTCTAAAATTGAGCCTCAGTGGGGAACACTCTCACTCGAAATTCTCCCCACCAAAGACACTGTATAAGTCAGCTATAATACATATAATCATATCTTATTTTAATTCAATAAGATAAAGTTAAGAAAGTAACTTTTTGTCAGACAAAACCAGGTGGCCTCACCTTCACATGTGATGAGGCATCCTCTTTTGAGCTTTCGCCGGCGCAAGGATTTTCCCGTGACTCAAGCCAGGCAACTGGGAGGACACAGAGTGACTGTCAGCAGGTGCAGGGGAGGAGCAGGGAAGAAAGATTTTCTAGCCCTGACTGCCTCATCAACGTGAAATAACCCATCTTGAACAGAGCACAGCACCCAGGGCAGGCAGTGTGTCCCTGCAGCCTCTTCAGTGCTCCCGCCTCCTCATCTGACCAGAGCTCACTTGCCCTCCCTTCCTGAGTCCTTCCAAGCTCATTTCCTCCCTAGAATCCACCTCTGGTGCTTCTGTGTGTATCACTCATTCTGCAATATGTTATACTTGGTAAAAAGCAACCTTTCTTCTCTCAGGGCTCCTGCCTCCTAATCTGACCTGAGCTCACTTGCCCTCCCTTCCTGGGTCCTTCCAAAGCCATTTCATCTCTAGAATCCACCTGTGGTGCTGCTGTGAATATCATCCCTCCTAGAGGTTTTCTACTTGATAAGAAGCAACCTTTCTATAACTCGAACAAAAAAGAAAAATTAAATTAAATTAAAAAGCCACCTTTCTTTAAAGAGAAGAATTAATTCTAACCAAAATACTCTATTTATTCACTAACCATTTGTTTTTAGGACAATGAAACAAACCTTTGAAAATCTGTTTTCCTCCCATTTAAAGATAACCTCTATTTAGCACATGCTATCTGTCCTTCCCCTCTGTTTTCCATACACCATGTGTGTGTGTCTGTGGAGTCCGTTACTGCTCACGCTCACACTCGCTTCGACGCTGGGACAGCCTGTCATGGGAGCAGCATGTGGGGGTGTGGACCCTCTCTAACCCAGCTGTTAGAGATTCCAGCAGGGAAGGTGGGCACCAGGCTAATACCCTGTCTCTTGGGTGTCTGTGTTACTAAGCTGGAACATTTCTAAGGCTGTGGTCATCATGATTTTTCTTTTGGTTTGGTTTGTTTTTTTGTGACAGAATCTCCCTCTGTCTCCCAGTTGGAGTGCAGTGACACAATCATGGCTCAGTGAAGACTCAACCTGTCCGGCCAAAGCAATCCTCCAGCCTCAGCCTCCTGAGGAACTGGGACCGCAGGAGCACGTCACCAGACCTGGCTAATTTTTGTACTTTTTGTAAAGATGTGGTTTTATCGTGTTGCTCAGGCTGATCTTAAACTCCTGGGCTCAAGTGATCCTCCTGCCTCAACCTCCCAAAGTACTGGGATTACAGGCATGAGCCTCCCCACTGGGTCCAATCATATCTTTAAATACAATAGGACATGTCCCTGATTATTCTCTGCTTTTGAACAGGAGCTGAGAAATGACCCCACTACTGCAGCCAAAAGCCTGTGACTCCCCAAGTGTATTTCACATTAATGACCACCCCAAAGTCCACTGTACTGCTACCCTGCCTTTCGCCATCACTGAGAACATCCTATACTCGTGGACAGTGTCTGAGATCTCTCTAGGCTGTCATACTCCACATGCACACACAGATGCTGGCACTCCCTGGTGTGGTGATGAGTTACACCAGGGCCACGTGAGGACCGCAGAGTAGCAGCCCATCACGTCAACCTTTCACCCATTCCTGAGTTCACATTTGCCTTTTCCATTAAGGAAATTGACAGTTCATTGCTCCACTCTCTCCAATCTGAGGACTGGGGATATTAAACTAACCTTCAGGTACAGCTGTGATGAAGCATGAAAGTGTTGACTGATGTCAAGTGTGCAGCGGGGATGGAATTTGGTTTCTAGAACACTGATCCTTGGGTCGTCCTTTGCACAGGGGAACGCGCTTTCTAGAGAAATGCACACACATTCCCAAAGACATTCACCGTCACTCCACACAGACTCTCTCCTCCATGCCTCCCCTCCCGGATGCACCCCTGTTCCTATTTAAATGACATCACTGCTTCTGGGAACTAGAGTACATGGTCACAGTTGTTAACTAAACTCTCTTTTTTTTTTTTTACACCAAACTGCCCAAACTTAATTTCCAGCAGGAAGCTCAAATTAGTGTGACCCTCCAGCAAAAGCAGGGAGGAATGTGTCCCCTTTCTGAATGCTAAAATTTTCCATTAGCAAAGGGGTGATCTTACAGTACGTACCATACTCCTGAATAGCTGATTCTGTCTGCAGAGAGAAAGGAAAACACTATCAGCCTCAGACCATGCTGTGTCCCGTGTGCATGGGTCTTTTCTTCACTTGGTGGCATTAGAAAACCAGTTGGGAAATAGTTTTCAAGGCAATAACCCCCAAATAAAGTCTAGAGGACACTTGTGGAGAGGCACAAGAATTTTGCCTAAGATTTTCAAAATGATTTTGTTGCAAAGTCACCACTATTTTCCAGAAGAATCCATTTCTCCTGAAAAAAATGCTCTCTGCCATGCAGTTTGTCAGTGAAGCTGTCCTCTCTGAGTGCCATCTGGAACAAGTTCCAAGTTGATAATGGACACTCATGTACCTTTGCCCACCAGGAAATTCTGTGACTCATCTATAATGTTCATGGTAAGATTTGTATATCTTAATTCAAAATAAAAAAAAAAAAAAAAGAAAAAATTCCCATCTCAGACAAAGAAAGAAGACTTACAGAGCGACGAGCCTTAATTCGTTGCCACGAATTTTGAGGCCCCAACTCCTTCCAGTTGATCGGGTAATCTAGGAAACACAGAGTCACTGTCAGCCATGGGAGCCGCTGAAGGCCCTCTGGCAGCCCTGGGTGCTGAGGACACAGGGCTGGCGTGTTCAGAGGAAATGGGGTAGGAGCAGGGGCTGAGCTGCTGCTGGGCCACCCTCCTTGGGGGTGAAGGAAGGCAAAGGACACCATCAGGAGAGCCCTGGGGGACAGAGCCTGGGGTCTCTGGCTAAGCCACCCTCATCACTGTGAAGTAGGCGGTGTTCACATATGCAGCACACAAGTGCACGGCATGACTCCAGGACAGGCTCTCCTCACAGAGAGAGGCCTGGTAAATATCCTCTTTTGAGAAAAAGTTACAGTGTTTAATGTTCCTGAATCTACGTGTGTTTCTCCTGCACTTATCATCTATATCACTGAATTTTAAATTATTATTGTGGTGGAAAATACACAGTATGTATTATCTTATTAAATGCACACTTCAGTGGCATTAGTTCCATTCACGCCATGTAGAAAACTAAAAGCAGGCCGGGTGTGGTGGCGCACGCCTGTCATCCCAGCACTTTGGGAGGCTGAGGTGGGTGAATCACCTGAGGTCAGGAGTTTGAGACAAGCCTGACCAACATGGTAAAACCCTTTCTCTACTACAAATACAAAAATTAGCCAGGCATGTTTGTGGTCACCTGTAATCCCAGCTTCTCGGGAGGATGAGACAGTAGGATCACTTGAACCTAAGAGGTGGAAATTGCAGTGAGCTGAGATCCTGCCACTGCACTCCAGCCTTGGAAAAAGAGCAAGACCCAGTCTTTCTCTTAATTTTTTCTTAATTTACGAAAAAATTAAAAACAATCTTAATTCAATGTTCTTACCTTCCACCTAGGAAACTAGAGAAAAAAGTATAGTGTAATGTAACCCAGACATAAAAATAAAACAAAAAAATTTGCAGAAATCACTATGATAGAAATAATAAAATAAACAGAACTAAACAAAATCAAGAGCTGCTTCACAGAAAAAATAAATAGAATTGATAATCCTCCAGCCAGGCTCATCACAAAGAAAAGCTAGAAGACGCAATTTACAAATAATGTAAATAAAAAGAGGAATGATTCCTGCTGATCTCATTAATATCAAGCAGATAATAAAAGAATACTTAGAATAAACCTATGCTCACAAATTTGACAGCTTAGATGAAAATGACAAATTCCTCCAAAGGCAGAAACTATAACTACCCAAAGGAAAGTCAGATAACCTAGTAGGCTTATATCTATTATAGAAATTGAATCAATAATAGCTTTTTAAAAAGTACCCTGGTGACTCTACTGAATTCTACCTAATTCTTACAAAGGAAAACACAGTCTTATATAAACAATGATTAAAAATCTAAACATTTACCCAGTTAAATTTTAAAATTATGCCCATTACAAAATCCACACAAGAATGAGGAGACGTGTATTCATAATTGCCTGAACCGGAAGCAGCTGAGATGCTCTTCAGGAGGTGCGTGCACCAACCCACAGCGTTACATGGACCCAATGGAATATGACCCACTGATAAAAATGAGCAAGCCATTAAGCTACTAAAAGATAGGAAAAATCTTGCATGTGTATTGCGAAGTGAAATCAGTTAGTCCTAAGTGGCTGCATACTTTATGATTCCAATTCTATAAAATTTGGGGAAAAAATGTATAGAGGCAGTAAAATAAATGATCTATAGTACTCAGGGGTTCTAAGAAAAGAAGAAAGGGATTAACAGGTGCAGCACAGGTCATGTTTCAGTGCAAAACTCTTCTGTCTGGGTGATGAATGACATGAGTTTGTCAGAATCCATAGGCTGAACAACACAGGGTGAGCCTTAATGCAAACTCCAGACTTTCATTAATAAGAAGATACCACTACTGGCTCAGCCACTGCAACAAATGCACCACATTCCCGTAGCTGTGATCACAAAAAGGATACTGAGGGGGGAGGGCGTCTGGGAACTCTCTGTACTACTTCAATTTTTATGTTCATTTGCAAGTTTCACATGATGTCCATTTGTTTGAAAATGCAGCCACACCATCTCAGGAGGAGCTCCATTTTAGCTACTGTCTACCAATCAG
>PVKV010030855.1:0-21762 GCA_004027835.1 Alouatta palliata
GTTTCACCATGTTGACCAGGATCTCTTGACCTCGTGATCCACCCGCCTCGGCCTCCCAAAGTGCTGGGATTACAGGTGTGAGCCACCGCGCCCGGCCCCCACCCTGCCATCTTAACTGTTATTATGATAATGTGAATACTCCTCACCCCACCCTGCCATCTTAACTGTTCTTGCTCTGTGAATATCCCTCTGCCCCACCCTACCATCTTAACTACTCTTAGGCCTTACCCCACCCACCATTGTCACTGAACTTACGGTAATGATACTCCCCACCACTGTAACTGATCTTGCTCTGTAACACCCCTGCCCCCTCCCCAAAAGATCTGCCCAAACTTAGAACACCAACTCCTATCCCACCGCCCTTTGCTGACGCCCTTTTTGGCCTCAACCCACCTGCACCTGTTATAGGTGTTATAGGTGAATAAACAGCCATGTTGCTCACACAAAGCCTGCTTGTGGGTGGGGGGGGTCTCTTCATTCAAAGTGCGTGTTTTAACAGTTATATGTGCCCTGGAAATTTATATCTATAAATATCCAGGTCTCCAAATTGGCCCAATAATAACAGTAGCTAATAGCTATTGACCACTTTTATGACATGTAATAATTCATTTAAAACTCATGATAGTGTTTGGAGGTAGCTGCTATTCTTATCATCTCCATTTTACAAATGAAGAAACTGAGCTATAGAAACATTAAATAATTTCCAATCCCATAGTCAGGAAGTAGTGGAGCTGAATTAGACCCAGCTGCTCTGACATCAGAATTGCACTCACAATCCCCTTTGGCCCATAAGCATGATAAATTCTCCATTCTTAAAAGAGTATTGATACCTAGTCAGTTATCATCTCAGGTGGGGATTGAGGGACAATATTTAGAACTTAAGGATGATTGCCTTTGTGATGCCAACAACTCAATCTTCCTCTAACAGCAAGTTTGCTAGGTTTGATGTCTCAGCAACTCTGAAACCCAGCATTGAAGCAATCAGTTCTGTAGAGAGGGAGGTAGTTCCGCCAGGCACTGTTTCACACCTGTAATCCTAGCACTTTGGGAGGCCAAGGCAGGTGGATCACCTGAGGTCAGAAGTTTGAGACCATCCTGGCCAACATGGCGAAACCTCATCTCTTTTATTTATTTATTTGTTTGTTTATTTATTTATTTTTAAGACACGGTTTCACCACGTTAGTCAGGCTGCTGTTGAACTCCCGATCTCAGGTGATCCGCCCGCCTTGGCCTCCAAAGTGCTTGGATTACAGGCGTGAGCCACCACGCCTGGCCCGAAACCCCATCTCTACTAAAAATATAAAAATTAGCCAGGTGTGGTGGCGGATGTCTGTAATCCCATCTACTCCAGAGGCTGAGGCAGGAGAATAGCTTGAACCCGGGAGGCGAAGGTTGCAGTGAGCTGAGATCATGCCACTTCACTCCAGCCTGAGCATAAAAGAAAACTGTCTGGGAAAAGAGAGAGAGAAGAAGGTAGTTCCTGGATCTCTTGCTCAAAATTTGGCTGTATACTTAGGCAGTACTCCAGGTACTGGAGAGAAGGTAGGAATGGCTGAAGACCCATCAGTCAGCAGTTTGCTAAAATAAAGCTTTACCATCTGAGCTTCTCATTGGAAAGGCTGGTGAACTAGCCTAGCCTGTAAGAGTTTTATGGGGGCAGAAGTTAGCAGAAGGAGTCTTTTACCCAGGGCAGTAGTAACACCACAATCAACAAAGCAAGAAGATCTGAGAGTCAGAATTTAGCAATAAGAATCCTGGGCCTATACAACAGAAAAGAAAAATTTGAATAGGTCCCAATATAAGGAAGAATAGAAGCAGAATGAAAAGCCGAAGTATAGAGCCTGGGAAACAGATGAGAGCCAGATATGTACTGGGTTCAGTGCAAGATAAGAGAGTGATTCTTTGTGAATGCCAAAACAAAATGGTTGCAGGCAGTTGCAACCTTTGTTTCCACACCCTTTGTAAAGGGCATGTGGAAGAAGCAGTTGCATTCAAGGGTTAGGGATTCTATGCCGTGGCACGGTTGTGAGTTTCTAGCATTGAGACAAACTGGTAACCAGATCTGCTGGACTAGAGCCCAATCTGCAAAGCTCCCTAATGCAGTAGAGTCCACAGTCGTGTAAACAGATTCTATCTTCCCATAGTTTCTGGAAACCAGATAGCCTTCATCTCACATTCTCACCCTATTGTAGAGAAATGAGGGTAAGGTGTTGGGCAGGGCAGGGTAAAGATGAATAGTTGGGTGTGGCACAGGTGGCTCCCTGTTATCAGTGGGTATGGTTTACTTCACATGGGGCACCTACACATGACGCAGTGGCCAACAGAACTACTTTGTCTGTTGGCATGGTTGTCTACTGCATTACTGGAGGGCTTGTTTCCTCTTTCCTACCAGGACAATCCTCCCAAGTTCTTTGAGTTTTTTCTTCCTAGTTTTGCAGCCCAGGTCAGTTGTCAGGAGGTATGCCTTTGTATTTAGTCCATCTTGAGTCAGATGCAGCTAACAGTTAGCAGCTTTGCTAACGGAGTATTTGAATATTGGACTCAGATCATGATATGGAATCATTTGTAGACAGCTCATGAGCAAATTACCAACATTCTGCTGTGCAGTAACAGCAGGGCAGATCATAATGTTAACTGGAATCATCCTGATAGGAAGAGGCTATTCATAGACTATAGGAGAGCTGGAGAGTGTGTATTGCTTTAAGGGTGGGAGGCAATGAATTTCCCCAGCCTCTCCAACAGCCAAGATAAAAGATGTGCCTTTCTATCTCTCCACCTCTGATGCATTCAGAGCTATGTCATCATGTTGCACAAGGTCCCCTTGAAGAGTCGGTATAGCCTGTTAGAGTCCAGCAGGGCATATGAACATAGAACAAGTAACTCCTCCTACACTCAGTCGAAAGGCCACAACCTCCACACAGAAGCTGATGTTCTTCCTGAGCACGGTAATGCAGTTGCCAGATCTGCCACATGGCTGTATCACTGGGCTTGACTCTGGAGCCTCACATTTGGGCAAGAACCTTTAATCATCCCTTGAAGGGCCACCGGCTAGGATTGTTACCATGAGAGAATATGGGCAGGAGCTATTTAAGAGGATCCAAAATGATGTGCTGGAGGGCTCCAGGCTCATTTTATTGTGTCAGTCTTATTTAAAGGTATAAGTTTCACAAAGCAGTGACTAGTTCAGGGAAAAAGAGAAAAAACAATAAGGCATAAGGCTCAAACAATCCTTTCACTGACCTCTAAATAAATAATAAATATCATTTCTTTTTTTTTCCTATAGTTTCTTATATTTTTTACCTTTTTAAAATTCAACTTTTTAGTCCACCTGAGATTTTTTTCTGGTATGTTATATGAGGCATAAATCACATGGACACTTTTTTTTTTTTGCTGCTACCGTTTGCCAACTCACTGAGCAACATGGACACTTTTATATGGGGCAATGTCATGTGCAGCATTACAAATACCTGTTATATTTATTCATTCAGCTATCTGTTACAGTTCAAGGCACGTTGTTAGGGACCAGAGATGATAAACATCACAAAGAATGTGCTCCTTAATCGGTAGCAGCTTATTGTCCATTTAAGGAGATAAGAGGTATAAATTACTATATATACAAAGCAGCATGTAAAAAGTGCCATGTGAGTGATGTGAACAAGAAAAAATACAAAATATAAGGATTGTTCTTTATTTTTCCCTGAGGGCATATTAGGGAAATAGCAGTAGATTCCTTCTGCCTGGAATAAGAGTTTTCCCAGAAGAAGTGTGACTTAAGATGGACCTACAGGGATAGGTAGCAATCTTAATCATGACTTGTTGGATACAATGAACAGAAATCTTCTTGTATCATGTCAGTTTGGAAAGGGAGCTCTCCACTAATCTTGCTTCTAAGAATCTATTCTGGGCCGGGCGCGGTGGCTCACGCCTGTAATCCCAGCACTTTGGGAGGCCGAGGCGGGCGGATCACGAGGTCAAGAGATCGAGACCATCCTGGTCAACACGGTGAAACCCCGTCTCTACTAAAAATACAAAAATTAGCTGGGCATGGTGGCACGTGCCTGTAGTCCCAGCTACTCGGGAGGCTGAGGCAGGAGTATTGCTTGAACCCAGGAGGCGGAGGTTGCGGTGAGCCGAGGTCGTGCCATTGCACTCCAGCCTGGGTAACAAGAGCGAAACTCCATCTCAAAAAAATAAAGAATCTATTCTAAAGACAGGTGCAGTGGCTCATGCCTGTAATCTCAACACTTTGGGAGTCTGAGGTGGTTGGATCACGAGGTCAGGAGTTTGAGACTAGCCTGGCCAATATAGTGAAACCTCGTCTCTAAAAAAAAAAAAAAAAAACAAAAAAAGAATCTATTCTAAAAGTAGCCTGGCTAAAATATTTAATGACCTATGCACATAGCTATTTATTATGGCATTACTTGCAATAGCAAAAGACTGAGAACAACCGAAATGTTATCAATGTGGGACTAGTTTAAAAAACTATAATACATCGACATGATGGAGGACTGTGCATCAATAAAAAGAAAAGAGATGAATATCTCCATGTAGCTCCAGGATAACTGGTTCAGGATAGTGCTTATAGTATACACCTTTAGCACAAGAATTGGTAAAGGATATGAAAATGTATATAAGGCCGGGCGCGGTGGCTCACGCCTGTAATCCCAGCACTTTGGGAGGCCAAGGTGGGCGGATCATGAGGTCAAGAGATCGAGACCATCCTGGTCAACATGGTGAAACCCCGTCTCTACTAAAAAAATACAAAAATTAGCTGGGCGTGGTGGTATGTGCCTGTAGTCCCAGCTACTTCGGAGGCTGAGGCAGGAGAAGTGCTCGAACCCAGGAGGCAGAGATTGCAGTGAGCTGAGATTGTGCCACTGCACTCCAGCCTGGCACCTGGCGATGGAACGAGACTCTGTCTCAAAAAAAAAAAAAAAAGAAAATGTATATATGTGTATATATATATATATATATATATGCTTATGTTTGTAAAAAGATACAATGGAAAAATAAACCCCAAATCAATAAAAATATTAAACAAATGGAGAAGGAAGGAATTTAGTGAAGGGCGTAGAAATAGTGCTATGAAGAAAAAAATAGATCGAGAAAGGAGGATAGGGAGTGTGGTTGGGGGCAGAATT
Organism: Alouatta palliata; assembly: GCA_004027835.1. Taxonomy (NCBI): domain Eukaryota; kingdom Metazoa; phylum Chordata; class Mammalia; order Primates; family Atelidae; genus Alouatta; species Alouatta palliata. The sequence goes on from PVKV010030855.1 coordinate 5,142, forward strand.
GCAACTTTATTAATTTATTTTGAAACAAGGTCTTGCTCTGTCACCCAGGCTGGAGTGCAAGGAGCAATCTTGGCTCACTGCAATCTCTGCCTCCTGGGCTCAAGCAGTCCTCTCACTTCAGCCTCCTGAGTAGCTGGGACCACAGGCGCAGAACACCACACCCTGCTAATTTTTGTATTTTTTGTAGAGATGGAGTTTTGCTGTGTTGCTCAGGCTGGTTTCCAACTCCTGGGCTCAAGTGATCTGCCTGCCTTGGTTTCTCAAAGTGTTGGGATTACAGACGTGAGCCACTGCTCTTGGCTGGGATTGCAATTTTATTTTATTTTATGAGAGGGAATCTCTCTGTGTCAGCCAGGCTAGAGTGCTGTGGCACTATCTCGGCTCACTGCAACCTCTGCCTCCCACTTCTCCTGCCTCAGCCTCCCAAACAGCTGAGATTACAGGTACTCTCCACCACACTCAGCTAATTTTTGTATTTTTGCAGAAACAGGGTTTCACCATGTTGGCCAGGCTGGTCTCGAACACTTGACCTCAAGTAATCCACCCACCTTGGGCTCCCAAAGTGCTGGAATTACAGGTGTGAGCCACTGGGCCCAGCCTGGATTGCACTTTTAAATAGGGTGCTCAGAGCAGGCCTTGCTTAGAAGATGATGTTTGAACAAAACTCTGAAGAAGGGTGAGGGAGCCAACCAGGCAGGAAACTGCAGATGAGCATACCAAGCAGAAGAGCAAGTACAAAGGCCCCGAGGCAATAAAGTGCCCGGCTTCATGGAAGAACAAGGTTGATGACTAAACTGGAATGAGTGTCAAAGAGTGTGGTGGAAGATGAAGTCAGAGAGGTGGAGGAAAGATTCTTTGCAGCCTGTAGTCAGTTGTGAAGGCTGACTTTTACTCTGTGTGACATGAGAAGACAAGGCAGGATTTGAGCCAAGGAGTGACAGGACCTGACTTATCTTTTGACAAGATCCTTTTCTCTGTTTCTTGCATGTGTGCCATTTGCCCCATTCCCCCTTGTTCTGTTTCAGAACCTCTGCTTGCTCATGACTTCCGGGTTCTCTAACATCAGCCTACATGTGGCGTTGGGTTTGGTGGTGTAACAACTGGTGACATTTCAGTTCATGTGCCTACTGTGACCTAATCACTTAGTCTCTCAGTGTCCCAATTCCAGATTCTTGGATGACATAATGTTAGACTCACATATTATTAGACCAACTAATATTAGTCCACCATGGTACAGAATGCTGAGGCTGGAGTCGGAAGTGAGCAGAATCCTATACTATTTCCGAAAAGGAATATGGGCAGAGAGGCAATGGTTACCACATCAGCTTCATCAAGTACTTCAAATATTTTGGGTTCTCAATAAATGAATACGTAAGTTAATAAATCTAGCATATTTAGTAAACAACTTATAATCCTACCCTACTGCTATAGTGCTCAGTAACCACTTCAGAATAATAGTAATAATAGATGACTTTATACTAAATGATGGCTTTATACTAAGACAGGCTTCTAAAACTGTGGTAACAACTAGTTTTCTTATTTTTATTTCAAATATTATACTCTATAGGAGAATATTTTTGTAAAATATGCTAAAAATGAATTCCTTGACAAATTAAATTTTAGAAAGATATACAAAATTGAAAAATGATTTTTTATTATTAGATTCTACAGACAGAAAATTGCTATGTCAAATTGTCTAGGCTGGGATTTTTTTGAGAGGGAGTCTCTGCGTCACCCAGGCTGGAGTGCTATGGTGTGATCTTGGCTCACTGCAAATTCTGCTTCCCGGGTACAAGTGATTCTCCTGCCTCAGCCTCCCAAGCAGCTGAGATTACAGGTGCCCACCACCACGCCTGGCTAATTTTTGTACTTTTGTAGAGATGGGGTTTCACCATGACTAAGCATTTCTAAATGCTTAGTCTCAGTTTCTATACTTATCACATACCAGTAACAAACAGTTCCACACTTTAAATAGCACTATACTAAAACTCACTTACTAAGTAGTAAATTTTATAATAATGATGGTCAATTAGCAACATTTAATACTCTGAATGAACATATTAAAGAATGTGAAGTTGTTCTGTTGTTGTTTTACTTCTCTGACTTTTCTCATTAGATAAGCTAGTGCCTTGCATGTAAATTTTAATGAATATTTGTTATTGAAATATTTCTCTAGCTTGAGAACATATTTTCCCACATGAAAAACAGTGTGTAATTTGTTCCACTTAGATTTGCTAGTAGATTACTGCTAAATATGACTGAAATCGTTTCATTTTTCTCTTGGGTTGGAAATGGGAGAAACAGGGAAAAAAACAGGGATTATCTTTCTTAAATTTCAGAGACAAAGCATTAACACTGACTTAGAGGGAAGGAAGCTTCTAAATACTCATCCTTTACTGAGATCTAAAATCCTGGTTTTGTAATTGATTTGAGGATCATTTTCATAATTTATCAACTATTTAAGTGTTTAATTGCTCTGCTAAATTTTCTATATAGTGAGTTAAACTAATTCAAGCCCAATATTTTGTGGCTTCAACAACTTAAGACAAATAACATATCAGCAAGTTGTTTGCCCTCAAGCGGGAAAAACATCAAACAGCACCCTACTTGCCCCTTTGCTACAATATCTCTTTAAGGAACAGAAACAGAAAATTAAAAATGAGAGACCATTAACAACATTACTTCAAATTCATCATTTGAATACAATAAATAAATCACTGGTTTATCTACAAGCTACCATTCTACAACAATCAGTCAGAGAGAAATTATAGAGTAAGTTTATTCTGGTAGCAGTAAGCCTTGACTAGTGATTCATCTCCTAAGACTCTATGACTTCATCATCCATGGAACTGTGGCTAACCAGAATTTCAAAAGCATGTATAAATATAATAAAAATATTTGAAATGGTTATCAAGAGTTATCAGGGTATTCAATCCCCTTAGTTCTGCCTTACAATTTTAAAAAAGTATCTGTAAGTGTTCCAACTTTTTAAAATTCATACAGAATCAGAATACTTCAGATTCCCTCAAGCAGGAAAAACATCAAACAATACCCTGCTTTCCCCTTTGCTACAATATTTCTTTAAGAAACAGAAACAGAAAATAAAAATGAGAGTCCATGAAAAAAATTATTTCAAATTCATCATTGCCAGGAATTAAAATTGTTCCCAATCATACAGATTGTTGTGAAAACATATTAATATTGTTTTATTATTATTATACTTTTTTTTGAGACGGGGTTTCACCATGTTGGTCAGGCTGGTCTTGAACTCCCGACCTCAGGTGATCTGCCCACATTAGCCTCCAAAGTGCTTGGATTACAGGCATGAGCCACTACGCCCGGCCTATTATTATTATACTTTAAGTTCTGGGGTACATGTGCAGATCATGCAGAATTGTTACATAGGTATACACATGCCATGGTGGTTTGCTGCATCCATCCACCTGTCATTTACATTAGGTATTTCTCTTAATGTTATCCCTCCCCAATGCCACCACCTCCTGCTATTCCTTCCCTAGCCCTTCCACCCTCCAACAGGCCCCAGTGTGTAATGCTCCCCTCCCTGTGTCCATGTGTTCTCATTGTTCAGCACTCACTTATGAGTGAGATCATGTGGTGTTTGGTTTTCTGTTCTTGTGTCAGTTTGCTGAGAACGATGGTTTCCAGCTTCATCCATGTCCCTGCAAAGGACATGAACTAATCCTTTATCATGGCTGCATAGTATTCCATAATATATAAAAAGGACATTAATATTGTTTTCAAAACTGCCTTTTAGAGATATAAATGTTTTTCTTTTTTCTTTTTTTTTTAAAGATGGGGTTTCACCATGATGGCCAGGCTGGTTTTTGAACTCCTGACCTCAGGTGATCCACCCACCTTGGCCTCCCAAAGTGCTAGAATTACAGGCGTGAGCCACCATGCCCGGCCAATGTTTTTCTTAAGAAAAACAATCTAATGGTAAAGGTTTTTTAAAAACAGCAGCTGGGGCTGGGCACGGTGGCTCACGCCTGTAATCCCAGCACTTTGGGAGGCCGAGGCGGTTGGATCACGAGGTCAAGAGATCGAGACCATCCTGGTCAACATGGTGAAACCCCGTCTCTACTAAAAATACAAAAATTAGCTGGGCATGGTGGCACGTGCCTGTAGTCCCAGCTACTCAGGAGGGTGAGGCAGGAGAATTGCTTGAACCCAGGAGGCGGAGGTTGCGGTGAGCCGAGATCGCGCCATTGCACTCCAGCCTGGGTAATAAGAGCGAAACTCTGTCTCAAAAAAAAAAAATAAATAAAAATAAAAAATAAAATAAAATAAAAACAGCAGTTGGAACTGCTGAGGATTGAGAGTTTCACAACAAGTACAGCTGAACCCGGGAAGGTCCAGCTCTGTGGGGGAGGGGTGTCCACCGAAGGAAAATTAAGAAATAGAAAAAACTTTACTACCAACAAGCTGGACGTCCACTCAGAGACAGCAATTATACAGACGACAGGTGGATAAATCCACAAAGATGGGAAGAAACCAGTGCAAAAATGCTGAAAACATCCGAAATCAGAATGCCTTTCCTCCTACAGAGGATTGTAGTGCCTCATCACCAATTGAATACGGTCTGATCGAGAATGAATGTGAGGAATCAACAGAATCAGGCTTCAGAAGGTGGATAATGAGAAACTTCTGTGAGCTAAAAGAACATGTTCTAGCCCAGTGCAAGGAAACTAAGAACCTTGAAAAAAGGTTTGACGAAATGTTAAGGAGAATGGACAATCTAGAAAGGAATATAAGTGAATTAATGGAGCTGAAAAACACAATACAAGAACTTCGCGAAGTATGCACAAGTTTTAACAGTCGAATTGATCAAGCAGAAGAAAGGATCTCGGAGGTAAAAGACCAACTTAACAAAATAAAACGAGAAGACAAGATTAGAGAAAAAAGGGTAAAAAGGAATGAGCAAAGTCTCCAAGAAATATGTGACTATGTGAAAAGACCTAATCTACATTTGATAGGTGTACCTGAATGTGACAAAGAGAATGAATCCAAGCTGGAAAATATTTTTCAGGATATTATCCAGGAAAACTTTCCTAACCTAGCAAGGCAAGACAATACCCAACTCCAGCGAATACAGAGACCACCACAAAGATATTCCTCAAAAAGAGCAACCCCAAGGCACATAATCATTAGATTCACCAGGGTTGAAATGAAGGAGAAAATATTAAGGGCAGCCAGAGAGAAAGGTCAGGTTACCCACAAGGGGAAGCCTATCAGACTCACAGCAGATCTCTCAGCAGAAACCCTACAAGCCAGAAGAGAGTGAGGGCCAATATTCAACATCCTTAAAGAAAAGAACTTTCAACCCAGAATTTCATATCCAGCCAAACTAACTTTCATAAGTGAAGGAAAAATAAAATTTTTTAGGAACAAGCAAGTACTCAGAGATTTCATTACCACCAGGCCTGCTTTACAAGAGCTTCTGAAAGAGGCACTATATACAGAAAGGAACAACCAGTATCAGCCATTCCAAAAAACCCATCGGGAAGCTGCATCCAGACCCATCTCACATGAAAGGATATACAGAGACTCAAAACAAAGGGATGAAGAAAGATTTGCCAACCAAATGGAGAGGAAAAAAAAAAGCAGGAGTTGCAACTCTCATCTCTGATAAAATAGACTTTATTTTATTTATTTATTTATTTTTAAGATGGGGTTTCTTTTTTTTTTTTTTTTTTAAGACTAGTCAAGTGCAGTAGTCAGAAGTGGGGAAAGAGTAGAACAAGGAGTTCGATCTGTAACTGACTGTGAACAATCAATTGAGATAACTCACTACCTTCGGACCAGCCTAAGATGGGGTTTCACCATGATGGCCAGGCTGGTCTTGAACTCCTGACCTCAGGTGATCCACCCACCTCGGCCTCCCAAAGTGCTAGGATTACAGGCGTGAGCCACCGCGCCCGGCCCTAAAATAGACTTTAAAGTAATAGAAACCAAAAGAGATAAGAAGGACAGTGTATAATGGTAGAGGGATCAATGTAACGGGAAGAGCTAATGATCCTAAGTCTATGTGTACCCAATATAGGAGCACCCAGATACATAGGGCAACTTCTTGGTGACTTACAAAGAGACTTGGACTCCCACACAATAATAGTGGGAGACTTTAACATTGCATTGTTAATATTGGACAGATTAATGGGACAGACGGTTAACAAGGTTACCAGGGATTTGAACTTAGACCTCGAACAAGTAAACTTAATAAACATTTACAGAACTCTCTACTCCAAATCCACAAAACATACATTTTTTTCAGTAACACATCACATTTATTCAAAAAGTGACCACGTGGTTGGGAGTAAATCATTCCTCAGCAATTGCATAGCATTTCATAGGTTTAAATGAAATATTGGTTGGCTGTTTGTTTGTTATTTTCCTCCCTTATTCCTTCCTGTCTCCATTGTGTATAACACAATTATTAGTATAAAAGACCTTTTTAATATCCATTTCTAGACTGCATTTTAGCCTGGGCAATAGAGTAAGATTGCCGTTCTCTCTCCCTCTTCTTCTTCTCCTTCTCTTTCTTTCATTCTCTTTTTCTTCCTTCTTTCTTTCTCTCTTTTTTCTTTTCTTTCTTAAAAAAATAAATAAAATAAAATACGGATTAATAAATACTCCCCGAATTCATTTGTAATAAGAGCTAAGCTTATTGCCTTAGACACTATAGAAGGTACTACAGCTCCACAGATGTATCTATGGTGGATGTCTATGGGTTTTTTTTTTTTGCTTAGCTCTTCCTCTTCCTCCATACCTGCTTGTTAACAGGGAGATATTTCTCCATGGATCTCTTGCATTTCTGCGTATCTTGTGATGTGGCACTGACCACTCTTGTTCTGCAATATCATTTCAGGGATGTTTACACAGCAAATAGTCTTGGAACAGAGATAATTTATCCCTGTGGAGCAAAGATCAGATTTGTTTACTATCCAATATAAAGATAAAGGTAATGTTCCCCTTCTGAGCAAGGGTCAGCTACTTACTGACCATTATAAAGATTTGGGTTCCCTAAGCTTAGAGTTTCTCACTGGTAACACAACCCACTGGGTGTATAAGCCCCACCTGGCTTTCTTCGTGTCTCCCTGTGGGAACCAGTGCATATGCTGATACTCTGGCTACTATTGCTATGAGTGATATACTGTCCTCTGTCTCTAATGCAGGAATCTTGTGTCTTCTGCCAGAATCCATGAAAGTGAGGCAGGCTAACTTGATAGTTTGCAAGTAGGGTAAAATCCTTGAGTTCTCTACCTTACACTAATTCCTGCTATAAGTTCTTTCCTAAGACATACCTATGCCTTTGCCCTTCAGCTTCTTGGGAGAACCATGTGTCTGCATATTAAAGTCTATTTTGGCCAAGTGCGGTGGCTCACGCCTGTAATCCCAGCACTTTGGAAGGCTGAGGCGGGCAGATCACATGGCCAGGAGATTGAGACCATCCTGGCCAACATGGTGAAACCCCATCTCTACTAAAATACAACAATTAGGCGTGGTGGTGCATGTCTGTAGGGCCAGCTACTCAGGAGGCTGAGGCAGGAGAATCATTTGAACCTGGGAAGTGGAGCATGCAGTGAGCCTAGATTGCACCACTGCTCTCCTGCCTGGGTGACAGAGTGAGACTCTGTTTAAAAAAAAAAAAAAAAAAAAGTCTCTCTCTCTCTCTCTCTCTCTCTTTTTAGGCTTAGGGTGGTGTTCTGTTACTTATAATCAAAACTGTCTTGATATGACCAACAAAATAGGTTTCTTTCTGAAAATTGGACAATAGGGGGGAATATCTGTGTGGTTTTCTAAGTGCTCTCATTCAACAAACATTTGCCGAGCAGCTACAGCATTCCAGGTATTATGCTAGATGCTGGAGCTACAATAGTTAACAGCACATGGTTCACAGAATTTCAATTTTTGTAAGGGAAGTGGCCTAAACAATATGTAAACCAATACATAATAGCTGCAAATTATGAGCAGCGCTATAAAGAAAACAAATGAGGAATGAAGGCAGAGAGTAAAGAAGAAGTTTCCTTAGACAGAACGAGTGGGGAAGGTGACTTTGAGGGAGTAGAATTTCAGCTGAAGTTTGAAGGTGAAGGATTGGTACAAATTGAAGAAACAGTGGATGCCAAACCCTTGAGATGGAAAAAGCTTAGGGAATTGTGAAGATTGAGAGAAGAACAAGCATAAGTAAATACAGTAGGTAAAGGGAAGAATGCCAGTTGGTACTGTGGGAATTAGGTGGGGGCCAGATTATTCAGGGCCTTACAGACCAAGGTGAAGAGTTTGGATTTATTTTGTGTACAGTGGGAAGCTGTTGAAGAGTTTTAAGCACTTGAGTGACAGAATCCAATTTGCAATGAGTTTTGCTTTTGTGTAGAGGATAGATTGGAGGAAAGCAAAAGTGGAAGTAGACAGGCCAGTAAAAAGATTGCTGCTTCATCCAGGAGAGAGATGACGGTGGCCAAGAACAGGTGGTGGCAGTGGTGAAACAAGAGAGTTCCCTGATCCCCCTTGCAGAATGTGTGACAGTGGTGTGGCTTACCCATTCGGTCTCCACCACTGCTCAAACCCCTGACAAGAGGGGGAACAGGCATACGGACAGGTACAGGAGCGAGGGCAAGTGCTTTGGGCTCCAGCCCCATGGTAGTGTCTAGGGTGGGTACCTGGGGCCGCACTGTTACAATGCTTTTTTAGCGTTACCATCTTCAGACGGTTTAAATGTTAACCAACTCAATAGATCTTCCGTTTTGCAAGAAGAGGACCCGTGTGACAGCTTTCTGTATCCCAAGCTCTTGCCCAACATCCCAGAAGAATTGGGTCACACATGGGCTTGAAGAATGAATGCAGGGTTTTATTGAGTGGTGGAGGTGGTTCTCAGTGGGATGGATGGTGAGTTGGAAGAGGAATGGAGTGGGAAGATGATCTTCCCTTAGAGTTTTGGCCATCCAGTGGCCAGACTCCTCTCTGACTTCCCCTAGCTGAACTCCTCTTGGTGTTGAGATGTTCCTTCTCCTCTCTCTTTCTCTGCCATGCCGTTCATCTCCTTGTCTCCTCATCTGCCCATTTCCTCAGGGTGGCCATCCAGGAGAGTGGTGGGGTGGAAGAGATTTAAGACTGAAGAAATGAAGAGTGCCACTTGCGGCTTTGTTTAGTTTGATCTTTCTGTGCAAGAGTAGACATCAATTTGGCCATTGGAGATGGCAGCCTAGAGTTAGGTAAAATATTTAAGTTGGAGATATAAATTTGGGAGTTATCAACATATGTATGGTCCCAGAATCGCAATCTCCGGGCTTCTTCCAGTTCATTCTCTCAGGCTCACCCTCCCCAAGTCAGCGCATATAGGAACTTCTGAATCTCCTGTAAACCACACACAGGTCGTGAAGAAGTAGGAGCACCATCTCAAGGTTTCTCTCAGATGATAGTATACCACTACTATTTTTTTTTTTTTTAAAGACGGGGTTTCACCATGTTGGTCAGGCTGGTGTTGAACTCCCGACCTCAGGTGATCTGCCTGCCTTGGCCTCCAAAGTGCTTGGATTACAGGCATGAGCCACTGCGCCTGGCCTCTATTTTTTTTTTAACTGTGGCAATTCCATGTTGGTAAGTGTCTTACTCCAAGGTGGCCTTCTCACAGATACCCTGACAGAAAGGAGTTTCTACTGACATAGGGAGTAGGATTCTGGGTTCTTTCTCAGGATCATATCCTTCCGCTTTCAATCCTATAAATGGAAATAATATTCCCTTCCCACCCAAGCATAAATGTTTATTCTGTTTCTTTTTTTTTCGCATATAGTCTGAACACATTTATTCTATTTCTAAGGCTGTTTTTCTTTCTTTCTTTCTTTTCTTTCTTTTCTTTCTTTCTTTCTTTCTTTCTTTCTTTCTTTCTTTCTTTCTTTCTTTCTTTCTTTCAGACAGAGTCTTGTGCTGTTGCCATGGCTGGAGTTTAGTGGAGTGAACTTGGCTCAATGCAAACTTAACTTCCTGGGGTCAAGTGATCACTCACCCCAGCCTCTCAAGTAGCTGGGACCACAAGCGCCTGCAACCACACCTGGCTAATTTTTGAATTTTTTTGTAGAGATGAGGTTTCACTATGCTGCCAAGGCTGGACTCAAACTCCTAGCATCAAGAGAGCCACCCATCTTGGCCTCCCCAAATGCTGAGATTATAAGTGTGAGCCACCGTGCCTGGCCAAGACTGCTTTTTCTTTTTCTTTTTCTTTTTTTAAAGACAGCGTTTCACCGTGTTGTGAGGCTGGTCTTGAACTCCCAACCTCAGGTGATCCGCCCGCCTTGGCCTCCAAAGTGCCTGGATTACAGGCGTGAGCTACCACGCCTGGCCAAGACTGCTTTTTAAAACAGCTTTATTGACATATACTATATATTATAATATTCACCCTTTTAGATGTACAATTCAATTAGTTTTAGTAAATATACAAAGTTCTGCAATCAACACAATCACTAAGTTGTAGAATATTTCTGTTGCTCCACCATATTCTTCATGCTCATTTGCAGTTTTCCCAAGCCCTAGGCAACCACTAATCTACTCTTTGCTGCTATAGGTTTGCCTTCTCTAGACATTTTCATACAAATAGAATCATACAATATGTGGTCTTTTGTGTCTAGTTCCATCTGCTGAGCATGATTTTGAATTTCATTGAAGTTGTGACATACATCAGCATCTCATTCCTATTTTATTGCTGAATTGTATTCCATTGCATGGATATACCACATCGTGTTTATCCTTTCTCCTGTTGGTGGCCGTTTGGGTTGATTCCATGTTTTGGCTATTATGAAGAATGCTGCAAAAATAACATTTTAATTCACCAATCTCACTCAGTTGTTGGAAGAATTACTTAATTTTTAGGATTGTGGGATAAGATGATGTCATTTAGAGTTTTTCCTCTATTTTCTAATTTCTCACAAATTTGGTTACACTGTATTTATAGGTTTAAGAATAAATTTCATTCATTTGATTTAAATGTTATCATTAAAATAGGCTGGGTACAGTGGCTCACACCTGTAATCCCAGCACTTTGGGAGGCCAAGGCAGGTGGATCATTTCAGGTCAGGAGTTACCAGCCTGACCAACATGGTGAAACCCTGTCTTTAATAAAAATACAAGAAATTAGCTGGGTGTGGTGGTACATACCTGTAATCTAAGCTACCTGGGAGGCTGAGGCAGGAGAATCACTGGAACCCAGAAGGCAGACGTTGCAGTGAGTGGAGATAGCGCCACTGCACTCCAGCCTGGGTGACAGAGTGAAACTCTGTCTCAAAAAAATTAAAATAAATAAATAAATTTTTTTTGAGATGGAGTTTTGCTCTTGTTGCCCAGGCTGGAGTACAGTGGTGCGATCTCGGCTCACAGCAACCTCCACCTCCTGGGTTCAGGCAATTCTCCTGCCTCAGCCTCTCAAGTAGCTGGGATTACAGGTGTGTGCCAGCACGCCTGGCTAATTTTTGTATTTTTAGCAGAGATGAGGTTTCACCATGTTGGCCAAGCTGGTCTCGAACTCCTGACCTCAGGTGATCTACCCACCTTGGTCTCCCAAGGTGCTGTGATCACGCCACCATGCCTGGCCCATAAATTTTATCATACAATAGTTCAGTCATACACAAAGGCATAAGAAGAATAACAACAAATCGGCCGGGTGTGGTGGCTCACGCCTGTAATCCAAGCACTTTGGAGGCCAAGGCGGGTGGATCACCTGAGGTTGGGAGTTCAAGACCAGCCTAACCAACATGGTGAAACCCTGTCTTTAAAAAGAAAAAATAAAATAAAGTTAAAAAAAAAAAAAAGAATAATAACAAACCATCACGTACAGCTCAAGAAATATTTCTTTTTCCAGGAGATAACCACTATCATGAATTTGTGTTTATCATTCTCATTTATTTGTATGTACTTTTACCAACATGTACATATTCTTATACGACATACGTAAAAATAATGGTGCTATGTAGTCCTCTTGTACTTTAGTACTAACTTATTGTAATTTTCACAATAACCATAAGATGTGGAAAATATTATCCCCATTTTACAGATAAGAAAATGGAGTCCAATCAAGATTAGAGACTTGCCCAGGTGTTACTGTTAGTAAATAGTGGAGGCAGATTTGAACCAAGGGAGTCTGACACCAGCACATCTGCATGACTATGCCACATTGTTTCAAATGCTGTTGTACTATTATTGGTATTCTTATGCAATCTTCTTTCTCTTTTTGCATTATGTTTTCAAGATTCACCCATGCTGATATATATATAGCCTTAGCTCATTCCTTTTCACTACTGTATAGTATACTATTCAATAAATAGACCACAATTAATTTGTTCATTCTTCTATTAATAGAAGACATAACCAACAATGCTGCAAGTACATACTTGTACATGTCTCCTTGTGCATATATGCAAGAGTTTCTCCAGGGTATATATCTACAGGTACAGTTTCTGGGTTACATGTGTATCTTCAAATTAACTAGATATCCCCAAGCATTCTCCAAAATGGTTATCATTTTACTTTCAGGAAATAAGTTTGTAAAAAATTCTGCTGTCCATAGTTACCATATATAAAATAATCAGATACTACAATAAAAGAGAAGAAAATGTCAGTAAAAGTGACAAAAAATAGAAGCTAAACTGGAATAGCAAAGTAATCCCAATCTGACGTTTGTAAATTCTCTCTTTTAAGTATATGCAACAGAGGTGAAACACAGCATTTCTCTACTCTCAACTTTCCCTTCCTTCTAAGCAATATTTAACTCTCAGACCTTCCCTAAAGAGTATGGATGTGATAGATTACTACAGATATTAAAATCTCTGAATTTAACATGAATCATGTTAAGGTGGATTTCCCTCACATTTCCATGTTTCATTTGATCCCCTCCTCTTCAAGCATTGCCATAGATTTCTTCTCTACCAGCTTGAAATTTGCTATTTAGTTTTCATTCACAATTATGGAGTACTAAAGATCTGAAATACTGTGTTTCATATAGAGATGTAAATATGATGTAGAGATATAGCTATAGACCTTCAGTAAGTTTTCTCAGCAAAGACCCATGATAGTCTGGGCGAAGTGGCTCATCCCTGTAATCCCAGCACTTTGGGAGGCCAAGGCAGGCAGATCACTTGAGGTCAGGAGTTGGAGATCAGCCTGGCCAACATGGTGAAACTCCATCTCTACTAAAAGTACAAAAAATTAGCCAGGTGTGGTGGTTCACGCCTGTAATCCTAGCTTCTTGGGAGACTGAGGCTGGAGGATCGCTTGAACCTGGGAGGCAGAGGTTGCAGTGATCCAAGATCACACCATTGCACTCCAGCCTGGGTGATGGGGTGAGACTCTGCCTCAAAAAAAAAAAAAAAAAAAAAAAAAAAAAAAAAGAAAAAGAAAAAGAGAAAAAAGACCTATGATAAAGTTGTAAGAAAACAACAAATTTGGCATGAGTGATTTTAGTCCAATTGTTTGATTTTAGATGTATCCAGCCAGTAACAAATCTAACTGCATTTTAAGAAAAAAAATAAAAGCAAATTTTTGAAGGTAAATATTCTTTTTGAAATATTTTCCATTATGATTTCTTTCAAAAGCATTCTTCCTCATACATCTGAAGTGGACCTGAATGTAGTTTGCATCTGAATTATGAGAGCTATACTTCTTCGTTTGCAGCTTAGAGGGACTGAATGATGAAGGATGATGACTTTCCAGAGTGGAGATGGGTATGGGGTTGGCAGGGGGGAGGCTGGGAAGACAGAGATTACGGTACCTCCAAATTACACTTCACAGAAGGCCATAAACATTGCACTTGGATTCTTCTCACCCGCTGAGCATCTTAATCCATTTGTTACACTCTCCCCACCCCCACCCCATACCCTGCCACCTACTGCTCCTGGAGGCTGCCTTTCTTTCTCTTGCATATTTCTTCTTTCATCAATCTCTCCTCCTTCTGTCCTGTTGTGGCGGGACAGAATTTATAATGTGCAAGTGATCGCTTCTTGTACCCTTCCTTTTATTCTATGCCCCCACCCCTAAAGAAAATATGCTTTTTCCTTAGGAAATGTCTGCAAAAAAAGAAAGAAAAAAAAAAAAAAGAGAATATGCTTTTCAACCTCACAAATGTTTCCACTACTTGCTGGATATGACTTATAGAGCAGTAAATGCAACTTCAAACGCCTGTAGGAGCCAGAATGGTTCTTACCATGAGGAAACAGGGTCCCAGTGTTACCAGACCTTTTTCAGAAGCATTGGAAATTCACAGTTTTAGGTGAAATCTCCTACTATGAAGGGCTGGCAACTAACTCAATAAAGACAACAGCAACACTCTACAATTTAAACTAAGTTGGGAGACTGGATGTGTGGCTTGTGGGCTTCTATTTTGCCACGTCTACTCTCAGGAGTGTTTTGTCTTAGCCAATTTGATTCACAGATCTTTTGCAGAATTGGGAAAATGAGAGAAATAAACAACATTTGGGAGGTGAGATAAAAAATAAGAACCTATCTAGACAAGGTAAGATGATTGAGATAAACAAGAACTGGGAGAAAGGGAGAGAGGAAGAGGAGAAGTGGTCCCAGAGTTGGACAGTCTAGGTATGGGAGAGGAGATAGGTTTTGAGTGTGAAGCTCTAGAGAATCTGTAACAGTGAGAAACCCGTCTTAGAGTGGAGGTGAGTGAGGAAAGAAGATAAATAGTGTGGGTGAATATGGATCATAAATGGGATCCCTTTTATTTTTTATTTATTTATTATTTTTTTTGAGACGGAGTTTTGCTCTTGTTACCCAGGCTGGAGTGCAATGGCGCGATCTCGGCTCACCGCAACCTCCGCCTCCTGGGTTCAAGCAATTCTCCTGCCTCAGCCTCCCGAGTAGCTGGGACTACAGGTGTGCGCCACCATGCCCAGCTAATTTTTGTATCTTTAGTAGAGACGGGGTTTCACCATGTTGACCAGGATGGTCTCGATCTCTTGACCTCGTGATCCACCCGCCTCGGCCTCCCAAAGTGCTGGGATTACAGGCGTGAGCCACCGCGCCCGGCCTTTGGGATCCCTTTTAATGTTTTTTTTTTTTTTTTTTAATAAAAAAAATTTTTTTTAAAGAAAAAGACGGGGTTTCACCATGTTGGTCAGGCAGGTCTTGAACTCCCGACCTCAGGTGATCCGCCCGCCTTGGCCTCCAAAGTGCTTGGATTACAGGCGTGAGCAAGTAATCCGGCCCCTTTTTATGTTTTTCAGAGGAATTAGATGAATATTGGAATTCTTTATAAAGTAGTTTTTGGATGCAGGATTGGGCTTTTAAAATGTGACTCCAGACTGGGCGTGGTGGCACATGCCTATAATCCCAGCACTTTGAAAAGCCGAGGTGGGCGGATCACCCGAGGTCAGGAGTTCGAGATCAGCCTAGAGAACATGGTGAAACCCTGTCTCTACTACCCTGTCTCTACTAAAAGTATAAAAATTAGCCGGGTGTGAGTGGTGCACGCCTGTAGTCCCAGCTGCTCAGGAGGCTCAGGTGGGAGAATCGCTTGAACCTGAGGGGTGGAGGTTACAGTGGGCCGAGATTGCACCACTACACTCCAGCCTGAACGACAGAGCAAGACTCCATCTCAAAAAAAAAAAAAAGAAAAAAAAAAGAAAAGAGTCATTGGGAAAACTGGAGGATCAGACTCAGAAAATGAACAGGAACTGAGGAGACTAGGTATCTAGATATCCTAGGATATCTAGGATAGACTGGACATCCTAGGATATCTCTGGGACACAGCCAGAGATATCACCAGAACGGTCTGCTTACCTTAGACACTTGCTCTCATCCCTTGACTCTGTTCTCATTACTGTCACTCCACTGGACGCTGGACATTACCTCCAGCAACAGAATTAATGCTATACTATCCTGTCCTTGCTTCTTTGTATCAAAACTTTTAAGTCCTGAGCAGTGAACTTCCAAATGGCTGACCTTAGGTCACACGGCACTTCCCTAGCTGTGAAGAGTCTAGGAGAACAAGTATCTGCTCTTTCTGGCTTCCTTAGTGGGAGGCAGAGTCTGTTCTTTGCCAAATGTCATGCAATGGAGCCTTCCCCAATGTATTAGTCAGTTCTGAAACTGCTATAAAGAAATACCTGACGTTGGGTAATTTATAAAGAAAAGAGCTTTAATTGGCTCATGATTCCACAGACTACACTGGAAGCATTGTGGCTTCTCCTTCTGGGGAGGCTTCAAGGAGCTTAGAGGCAAGGTAGAAGGCTAAGTGGGAGCATGAGTCTTACATGGCAAGAGCAGGACTGAGAGAGAGAGAGAAAGAGGCAGAGAGAGAGATTGAGATTGAGAGAGGAGGTGTTACAGACTTCTAAACAAACAGATCTTAGGAGAACTCACTCACTACGCAGTACCAAGAGGGATGTTACGAAACCATTCATAAGAACTCTGCCCTTGGCCGGGCGCGGTGGCTCACGCCTGTAATCCCAGCACTTTGGGAGGCCGAGGCGGGTGGATCACGAGGTCAAGAGATCGAGACCATCCTGGTCAACATGGTGAAACCCCGTCTCTACTAAAAATACAAAAATTAGCTGGGCATGGTGGCACGTGCCTGTAGTCCCAGCTACTCGGGAGGCTGAGGCAGGAGAAT
>PVKV010030856.1:0-19165 GCA_004027835.1 Alouatta palliata
GGCTGGTCTGGAACTTCTGACCTCAGGTGATCTATCTCCTCAGCCTCCCAAAGTGCTGGGATTATAGGAGTGAGCCACCACACCCGGACTCCTTGTGTGCTTTTAATAAGCCTTTGAGATCCCTGACCTCAAGGAGCTTATGTTCTTATGGGAGAAGGACTCACAATGATCAAATAATAGCAAGCAAAAAAAGTGAGACCGTGTGGCACGGACTCTAAGAGCTGTACTTCAGAATTGAGTGGTCAGGGTGGGTCCCCTGGAGGGAACAGAACTTGGGCTGGGGCTTACAGGAGGACCAAGCATACAAGGGTGAAGACATGCTGCCATGTGCCTGAGGGATGTAGGACACCCAGGGAAGAACTCGGGCTCCACGTGCTGCGCAGGTTGGGGGAGGCACATGGTGAGTGTGGAGTGCTGTGAAGATCAGCCGGGCAATATGTGCAGAACAGATTGGGGCTGGATTGAGAAGCTGAAGTCTAGGAGGAAGCCGGGATGCTGAGAAGGGGAATCTATGTTGTGCTGAAGGCCTTGGCCACACCCCTGACTCTGGAAAAGGAGTGACAAAAGTGAGTGACAATGTGAAGAAAAATCAACTCCGTTAAAAACTGTAAAAACCACTGTCTTATGGCTGAGTGCGGTGACTCACGCCTGTAATCTCAGCACTTTGGGAGGCGAGGCGGGCGGATCACAAGGTCAGGAGTTCAAGACCAACCTGGCCAACATCGTGAAACCCTGTCTCTACTAAAAATACAAAAATTATCTGGGCGTGGTGGCAGGTACCTATAATTCCAGCTACTTGGGAGGCTGAGGCAGGAGAATCTCTTGAACCTGGGAGGCGTAGGTTGCAGTGAGCTGAGATCGTGCTGCTGCACTCCAGCCTGGGCAACAGAGCTAGATTCCATCTCAAAAACAAACAAGAAACAAAAAAACCACCGTCTTTCCCAAAGGTGATGGTGATTGTGCTGAAAACAAAACAACCCACTGTCCTTAAGGCCAGTGTTGGGAGGGAGACTAAATGACAGAGTGTGTGCACATTGGTCCAAGATTTATAGCAGTCTTCAGACCCACCCACGAAAAAGAAATTTTGCTTTGCTTATTACAGTTTTTTTCTCTCTCCTGACCTCTCAGTATTGTTCAATCTGTCCTTGTGGCCAGGCGCGGTGGCTCATGCCTGAAATACTAGCACTTTGGGAGGCCGAGGTGGGTGGATCACTTAAGGTCAGGAGTTTGAGACCAGCCTGGCCAACATGGTGAAACGCCATCTCTACTGAAAATACAAAATTAGCTGAGTGTGGTGGTGGACGCCTGTAATCTCAGCTACTCAGGAGGCTGAGGCAGGAGAATTGCTTGAACTTGGGAGGAGGAGGTTGTAGTGAGCCGAGATCGCACCACTGTATTCCAGCCTGGGTGATAGAGTGAGACTCTATTTCAAAAAACAAAACAAAAACAGTCTGTCTTTGTGGTTCCTGGGCATTTTGTGGTGTGGAATTAGAAAGACGGATTGAAATAGTTAATGGAAGAAATGCTGGTACGTTAAAAAGAAAAGAAAAGAAAAACAGATTGAGATACAGAACTGGAAAGATGGGAAGAAAAGGAGATCCTTTCTCTCTTTACAATTTTTTTTTTGGAGACAGAGTTTCGCTCTTGTTGCCCAGGCTGGAGTGCAATGGTGCGATCCCGGCTCACCACAGCCTCCGCCTCCCGGGTTCAAGTGATTCTCTTGCCTCAGCCTCTGAGTAGCTGGGATTACAGGCATGTGTCACCATGCCCGGCTAATTTTGATTTTTAGTAGAGATGGGGCCATGTTGGTTAGGCTGGTCTCGAACTCCCAACCTTAGGTGATCCGCCCACCTCGACCTCCCAAAGTGCTGAGATTACAGAAGTGAGACAGCACACCTGAACCTCTCTTTACAATTTTTAAAAAAGTTCTTACTTTTTTTTTTTTTACTTTAACTAGGTTCTCACTAGACATAAAATTTTTTTCATTAAAAAATTTTTTTGGCCAAGCATGGAGGCTCACCCTGTAATCCAAGCACTTTGGGAGGCCAAGGTGGGTGGATCATGAGGTCAGGGGTTCAAGACCAGCCTGGCCAAGATGGTGAAACCCCCATTTCTACTGAAAATACAAAATTTAGCTGGGTGTGGTGGCAGGTGCCTGTAATCCCAGCTACTCAGGAGGCTGAGAGAATTGCTTGAACCTGGGAGGCAGAGGTCGCAGTGAGCCAAGGTTGTGCCACTGCACTCCAGCCTGGGCGACAGGGCAAGACTCTGTCTCAAAAAAAAAAAATTAAGAGACAGTCTTACTCTGTATCCAGGTTGGAGGGTAGTGGTGCGATCATGGCTCACTGCAGCCTCAACTTCCCTGGGCTCAGGTGTTCCTCCCACGTCAGCCACCAGAGTAGCAGCAGGGACCACAGGTGAAAGCCACCACACCCAAGCAATCTTCCTGCCTCAGCCTCTCAAATCACTGGGATTACGCTGTAAGCCACCGTGTCTGGCCCTGAAGATTTCCTGCTCTCAGGAGAGATTGTGGCCTGGCCCTGGCATGGGAGCCGATATGTCACCTGGAACTTCTGGAAATTGTCCTAGCACAGAAGTTGAACTCTGGTGTGCCGTGCTTGGGGAAAATTGGCATGATGGAGGGAAGGGAGAGAAGGCCATAGAAGGGAACTCAGGTTTATCTGTCTCCTGGCCTGTGCCAAACCCTGTGCTTTGCACATTTAAGCCTCCTAAACATCCTTCAAAATGGGCATTGTTATTCTCATTTACGAAATAAGAACCTGTGCTAGGTGTGGTGGGGTGCACCAGCAGCACCAGAGGCAAAGGCAGGAACATCGCTTTAACCCCGTTGTTTGAGGCTAGAATGTGCCATGATTGCGCCTGTGAATAGCCACTGACTCCAGCCTAGGCAACATAGGGAGATTCTATCTCTAAAATATAATAATAATAAGAGGAACCTGAAGCTCACAAAGGATATAACTGAAATTGACCCAATAGTTCCATAGGCAGTTTTTCCTGATAAATAGAAATGTTCACATCTGGTCTTAAAGCTGGAAGCTCACCAGATTCAGACAATGAAATACCAGGCCTCTCAAAAAGTGTGAAAGAATCCCATAAACAGTTTTCCCTGATGACTAGAAATTGACACATCTGAAAGCTTGAAACTCACCAGGTTAGGACAGGGAGATACCAGGTCTCTCAAAAAGTATTAAAGAATCTTATACACAATTTTTCCCGATAAACAGAAATTGCCACACCTGGTCTTAAAGCTTAAAACTCACCAGATTCAGACAAAGAGATACCAGGTCTCTCAAAAAGTATCGAATAACTGAAACTGACAGATCATCCCATCCAGACAATGAGACCCAGGCCCCTCCTTATCGTGATTGCTTCCTTACCCCTCCGGAGTTCCTGTTCTCGCTTACATTGTTACAAACCCCTAATTATAGCCAGGGAGATGGAGTTGAGCCTGAGCTCCCATCTCTGGATTAAAGCCTTCTTCCTTGGCAATCCTCTGTGTGTCATTGGCTTTCTGTGTGACCAACAGCAGGACCCAGAAGGAACCCCTGGTGTGTCAGTAACTAATCACAAACCAAACATGACCTTTAGAGGGAGAGTAGAAATGGTGGTGCTGTGCACACGGGCTGGACCTGAGTTAGGAATAGAAAGAAATACAGGTAGGCCAGGCGGGACGGCCCAGGCTTGTAATCCCAGCACTATGAGAAGCCAGTGGGCGGATCACTTGAGGTCAGGAGTTCAAGACCAGCCTTACCAACATGGTGAAACCCTGTCTCTATTAAAAAAAAAAAACCACACGCACACACAGTCTGACTGTATCTTGTCTAAACTGGGTGCTTCTGAGAGTGAAAAGGGGCATTTAACATGCCAGGACAGTAGGCATCAACAGGACTATTCTGGGCAAACCAGCATTATGGTCACTACTCACAGCACCAGAGGGAAGCCATGCTCTGTGAAGCAATGGCCGCTGTTTACAATGTAATCCTCACAGCAGCCCTAAGGTGGATATTTTTGTCCCCTGGCCATGATGTCTGCTGAGAACAAGAATTTGACAAAGGAGGACACTGAGGTTCAAAGAGGTTACTTAACTTATTTTTTTTCTTTTTCTTTTTTTTTGAGACAGAGTCTAGCTGGAGTGCAGTGGCTTGATCTCAGCTCACTGCAGCCTCCGCCCCCGCCGGTTCAAGTGATTCTCCTGCCTCAGCTTCCCAAGTAGCTGGGATTATAGGTGTGCACCACCACACCCGGCTAATTTTTTTTTTTTTTTTTTTTTTTTTTTGTATTTTTAGTAGAGTTAGGGGTTTCACCATGTTGGCCAGGCTGGTCTCGAACTCCTGACCTCAGGTGATCCACTCGCCTTGGCCTCCCAAAGTGCTTAGATTACAAGCATGAGCCACTGCACCCGGCCGGTTACTTAGCTTTCTCAAAGTTCCACAGCTTGTAAGTAGGGAAGCTCTGGCAGGCTCCAAGCCCTTGCTCTTTCTGTGAATCATGTCACCTCCAAGGTGCAGGGCCATTGGAGGAAGATCAGAGGAGGAGGCCAGCTGGAGAGAAGGAAGCTTGGGCCTTGGAGGGTGACAAGCCAGTCACCAGGCCATCCCTGAAGTCTCTGTATGGCCTCTGCCAGGGCTGGCTTGCAAGGGAAGGTGAGTGTGCAGTGGGGGTAGAGGTCCCCCAGGCTTCTGCAAGGATCGTCCTGGGCTTCCAGGGAGACATGACCAAGGCAGAGGCTTGCCTGGGAATTTTCTAGGAAAAAAGCCATGCCCTGAGTTACCCCGTTTTTGTGATTGGAGAACAGGAACACTGATACACTGAATGGCAGGTATCCTGGAGCCTCTGGTCTAAAGACTGCCATGGCCCCGGCTCAGGCTTTCTGGGACTCTGAGAGACTCATGGTGGTCTGGGATGCAGGAATACTCCATATAAGCAGCAGAAGATAGACACACATATGCATGCATGGAGAATTTGTAAGCTTCAGGGTTAGTTAGTTCTTGCTCTGCCCACAAGCCAGCCTAACCCTCCAGGATGGATCGGTGGCCATAGCATAGACAACAGAGGTCTCAGGCCAAAGCTGAGATGGCCTTTGCAGTCCCCTTGACTTACTACATCACAGGCAAATGGGTGGGGAGTAGGCCACCAGTCATCCAGTCAGGCGGATCACAGCACCTGCTTGTACTTGGGTCTGGGCCAGTAGCAGACCTGCAGGGCAAATAAGGGAAGGGAAGTCCTGGCTCTCAGGAGGATGAGTCTGCCTGGGGTACTTCACACAAGCACAATAGCCTGACGCCTCTGCAAGCCAAAGCTGCATAAGCGAGGGCTGATCATGTGTCTTCACTCATTTAGTATTATTTTTTTAATTAGTAAAGTTATTTGAAGTAGTTTTAGGTTCACAGCAAAACTGAATGGAAAGTACAGGGAGTTGCCATATTCCACTGTCCCCACACATCCACAACCCCCTTTCATTCATTCATTTTTACTTCTTTCTTTCTTTTTTTTTGAGATGGAGTCTTAACTCTGTCGCCCGGCTGGAGTGCAGTGGTGCGATCTTGGCTCACTGCAGCCTCCGCCTCTCAGGGTCAAAATATCCTCCCACCCCAGCCTCCTCAGTAGCTGGAACCACAGGTGTGCCCCACCATGCCCAGCTAATTTTTTTTGTATTTTTGGTAGGGATAGGGTTTTGCCATGTTGCCCAGTCTGGTCTCAAACTCCTGAGCTCAGGCGATCCACCCATCTCAGCCTTCCAAAGTGCTGGGAATACAGGTGTGAGCCACTGTGCTTGGTCTGTGATGCCAGACATGATAAATCTAAGCCCTGGCAGTCAGCCTGAAAAACTAACCTCAGGGCTCATGCACCTAGAAGGTCACAATAAGCAAACAATATAGAGGAGGGCTCAGCCCATAAAAGGGGAGATTTCATTATTGGCAAATTGAAACTTAAGTGGGGAAGAGGACGGGGTATAATTTTTTATAAGGGGAATAATGAAACTTACGTGATGTCTGGGAAGATTGTAACCCCCATAGTACTCGACCAATGAGGAACTGGGGGAGGGACTTTTGCGCTAGGGTAAATTACCTGCTGTGACTGTCCTGGGTGTGCCTGCCTGCCAGACACCCAATCTTGCAAGACGGTTATTTAAAGTCTCACTTTTGCTGTTCTTCATGCCTCTAGGTCCATTCTTTGGGTTTGGACGGGTGAGCGTGTTTCTCACAGCCTCATTCATTCATGTTTCAAACTCTGTTCAGACACTGTTTTGGACCAAGGCCAGCCCTGCCAGTTACTTAACTCAAGTAACTTCAAGGCACTTCTAGTTCAGTGAAATAGGCAGACAAGCAGGTAGACCAGCTTGCAGGTGCGGGATACCTCAACAGAGATGAGTCAGCCCAGGTTAGACCAGGGTGCTGAGCCCTGCAGGGCACCCTTCAGCCTACAGGTGAGGCCTGGGGAATGCAGAGGGGTGGCACAGGAAGTTCTGCCTGGGCTGAATTCTAAGGGATTGGCAAAAAGGGTGATGAGGGCGCAAGTTGGGTGGAGGGTGTGCAAAGCCCTGGGGGCCAGACAGCATGCCTGACCCAGATTCCTGGTCTGGCTTTAGGGTCTCAGTAGGTGGAAGCAGTGACAGCTTTATCTTACGGAGTCCAAAGCCGAGGGGTTCAGTTTGAGGAGGAAGGGTCCAGGTGGGCCATAGCAGGCATGGTGGGGATCAGGGGAGCTTCCCAAAGGGGCAGGGCCCATATTGGCCCTTGAAAGAGACTGGGATGGCTGGGGTGTTGGATCGTGCTGCTCGTGGCTTTGCATGTTTCCTGAAGATGCTCCAGGGTTTTCACTCATGCCTCGAGTGTCAGCCCCCTTGAGGATTGGGTTCTTTCTCTGATGGGCCAAGGGCTGACACCCCCTTTTCCTTCTGCCCAGAAACGGCCTTGGCCAACAGTCTCACATGCCACAGAGAAGTAGCTGAGGTCCGCCAGGGTTTGGGCCTACAGCGACACATGTCATGTCGAGTTTTCTTGGGTCATGTCAAGTTTTCTTATTTATCCCTAGAGGTGGTTCCCGGAAAGAGAGGCATTAGAAAAAGAAAGCCTTTCCTAATAGAGTGAGCACGGGAGGCCAGCGACTTGGAACCCTCTCCTCAGCAAGTCTGTGGCAGACCAGACTCATACAGCCTCCCAAGGCCCCTGGGAAGGGCAGTGGCCCGGCCTAGGGTAGGTAGGGGCCGGGAACTGGGGGGCCTGTGCAGCTGGGGCTCAGGCCTCTGCTTGCTCAGTCAGAACATGAAGACACTAAAGGTGCCCTTTCCCTATGGCTCTTACAGAGGGACAAAGATGATGAGGCTCTGAAGCCACCAGAGAGAACAAAAACGGCCCAGCTTGAGAAGAGAGTATCCCAAGAGCAAGCCATACATGAGAGGTCAGCCTGGTCCCCACCCTGCTGCTCTGGATCTGCAACAGAGCAAGCCCCGCCCTGCCCTGCTTGTTAGAGGTGGCCAGGACATACACACACCCCGCTCACAAGCGTCCTGTAAAGGAGACGCCTGTCCCAAGCACTGTGTGCTGGGCCCTTGCACATGTGACTGTATCACATCCGCCATCCCGTGGTGGGGGGACTGTCACCATCTCCCTTTTACCAGTGAGTAGATAGGTTCTGAGACACGAAGTCACTGCAGGTGCACGCTGGTAAGCGGCTGTGCTGGGAAGTGGGCCCAGGTCTGCCTGTCTCCAAAGCACACACATAATTTTTTTTTTTTTTTGAGATGGAGTCTCGCTCTGTCACTCAGGGTGGAGTGCAGTGGCCCAACCTCAGCTCACTGCAGCCTCCGCCTCCTGGGTTCAAGCAGTTCTCTGCCTCAGCCTCCCGAGTAGCTGGGATTACAGGCACACGCCACCACGTTTGGCTAATTTATGTATTTCTAGTAGAGACAGGGTTTTACCATGTTGGCCAGACTGTTCTCGAACTCCCGACCTCAGGTGATCCGCCCGCCTCGGCCTCCCAAAATGCTGGCATTACAGGAGTGAGCCACTGCACACACTCTTGACACTCCACACTCTTGTGACACTGCATCCTCTCACTCAGCCTGGGGAGGGTGGAGTGGTGTGGCAGTTGAGGGGCCTTTCTGAGATAGCCGCCCACATGTACGGAAAAGTAGACACACTGATAAGCACCACGGAGGAAAAGTACGGGGTACTGAGTGGGGGTAACCTTGGAGCCTGATTTAGTCAAGGGAGGGGTTTTCAGGGAAGACTTCCTGGAGGAGGTAAGTGGAAGTAAGATGAGTGACCAGGAGTTAGCCAGGGGATGGTGAACCAGAGCATTTCAGGCCCAGGTTATTACATGTGCAAAGGTGGGAAGGGGAAGAGCTGGCTGGGGCACATAAAAGTTTTGTGAGTGGGGCAGAGTGCAGTGGGTGAAGTGGGCACAGTGGACAGGGGCCCAAGGGGACAGGGACTGGGTGGGGACCATGGAGAGGCTCTGGGAAGCCAAGACAGGTACCTGTGAAATTAGAACTTCGTCTCTTTTCCATGAGCTAAATGAGAAACACACACTGCACGCAGCTTCCTTAGCTAATAGCTTGGGCTGCATTAATAGTGGTATAGCATGCAGGTCAAAGGAGGTGATGTTTCCTCCTTCTGGCTCAGAGTGCATCTGAAAGGTTGTAGTCTTTTTGGGGCCCCTGCTGCCCAACATCTGCAGGAGAAGAGCCAGCATGCTGAAGGCTTTGCCAAAGCCAGGCTAGAAGAGCAGGGAAGAGCAGCCTCAGGGGACAAGAGTCTATCCTAGAACTCTGAGAAATGTCCTGGCGTTGAGCCCCATAGAAGGAAAATGTCCTGACACCTACAGCATATGGAGATGGAGGGAGTGACTGAGGGATTCAGCCCCCTGCTCTGAGGATGTTTGAGGAGACACTGGAGGACCAGAAGTATGGAGAGGGCTCCTGCTCAGCTTCACGGGTGGCCTAGAGTCAGTCCTTGCCACTGCTGGAGCACCTACTGTGTGCTCCCTCCCTTCCACCTTTGGGCTGGAGACTCACCACACACGTCCCCCAAATGCAGGATCTTGGACCTCACTAATGATGGAGCTGACCCAGGCGAGTCTGGGGCAGGCTCAGGTATTTTTTCTGCTCAGACTGCTTTGGGGGAAACCAGGGATTGGGGATGGTGTGGTCTCAGGCCCATAGTTTGGCTGCTGGTGGTTACCTGAAGTTATTTCCCAGGGCCTGACTTTCAGAGTCAAGGGTGTATTCTGGTGCCCTGGACCCTGCAGCTGCCATCCTTGCAGTCCTCATCTATCCGGAAGCTAAGAGAAGTCAACACGTCCCTCCTCCCACTTCCCCTTCAACTGTGTGCGTACTGGAGCTTCCAGTCCTCTCCTGGTGGTGCCCAGACAGAAGGCTGCCCTGGCTGTCATGCGCCAGACTTCTTGCTCTTGGCTACCTCTTTCTCTTATGTTATATTAGTCCCCAAGCTCTCGCCGCTCTCGCCTTCTTTCTTGATAATGGCTCCAACCCATGCCTGTGGCTCCTTCCCACCGCCATCACCAGGCCTCCAGACCTGGCTGCCCTGGAGGCCCTTCCACCTACCTTCTTCTCCCCCGTTGGCCCTCAGAACTCTCTGCTGAGTTCTGAGACCAGAGCCAGTCACCGTTTTAAAAAAAAAGTTTAAATATAGGCCGGGGGCGGTGGCTCATGCCTGTAATTCAAGTACTTTGGGAAGCCGAGGCAGGTGGATCACCTGAGGTCAGGAGTTCAAGAGCAGCCTGGCCAACATGGCGAAACCCTGTCTCAAACTAAAAATACAGAAATATTAGCTGGGCATGGCGGTGCATTCCTGTAATCCCAGCACTTGGGAGGCTGAGGCAGGAGAATCGCTTGAACCCGGGAGCCGGAGGTTGCAGTGAGCGACATTGAACCATTACACTCTGACACTTCATTGAAAAAAAAAAAAAAAATGGGGGAGGGTTGGAAAAAAATTGAAGCATAACACATATGGCATAGTGCACACTTTTTTTTTTTTTTTTTTTTGGTGACGGAGTCTTGCTCTATCACCCAAGCTGGAGTACCGTGGCACAATCTTGGCTCACTGCAACTTCCACCTCCCAGGTTCAAGCGATTCTCCTGCCTCAGCCTCCTGAGTAGCTGGAACTACAGGCACCCGCCACCATGCCTGGCTAATTCAGTGTATTTTTAGTAGAAACAGGATTTCACTGTGTTAGCCAGGATAGTCTCCATCTCCTGACCTCGTGATCTGTCCACCTCAGCCTCCCAAAGTGCTGGGATTCCAGGTGAGAGCCACCACACCCAGCTGGCCTACATAATGGACTTCTTTTTTTTTGAGACGGAATTTTGCTCTTGTTGCCCAGGCTGGAGTGCAATGGCGCAATCTCGGCTCACCGCAACCTCCGCCTCCTGTGTTTAAGCAATTCCCTTGCCTCAGCCTCCTGAGTAGCTGGGATTACAGGCATGCACCACCATGCCCAGCTAATTTTGTATTTTTAGTAGAAACGGGGTTTCTCCATGTTGGTTAGGCTGGTCTTGAACTCCCAACCTCAGGTGATCTGCCCACCTCAGCCTCCCAAAGTGCTGGGTTACAGGCATGAGCGACTGCACCCAGCTTTGCATGATGGATTTTTAGAGGTGCACACACCTGTGAGCCACCACCCAGATCGACCTTGAGAACTTTTCCAGGTCCATTCTTTCCAAAAAGCTCCATCCTCTAGGCTCCCACAGCTTTACTGTGGGACACTTGGCGGGTGTTGCCTTACATTCCAACTAGCTGGAGGGCCAGAACCCCTCCTGTTTGCTGTTTTTGCTTCACCCTGCCAACCTGGCATGGTGCAGTGCCCATAGGAAGTGCCCCTGTGGGCCAGGCATGGTGGCTTATGCCTATAATACCAGCACTTTGGGAGCCGAGGCGGGTGAATCACCTGAGGTCGGCAGTTCAAGACTAGCCTGACCAACATGGGGAAACCCCATCTCTACTAAAAATGCAAAATTGGCCAGGCATGGTGGCACATGCCTGTAATCCCAGTTACTCAGGAGGCTGAGGCAGAAGAATTGCTCGAACCCAGAAGGTGGAGGTTTCAGTGAGCTGAGATCGCAACATTGCACTCCAGCCCCGGCAATAAGAACAAAACTCCATCTCAAAATCTCAAAATAAATAAATAAATAAAGAAGTGCCCCTGTGGCCCATTAGATGGAGGGGTTCAGATTTCACCCAGAGTGTCCCAGAATCTGTGCCCAGTTGTCCCTCAGAAATGTGGGCGAGGCGACAGAGATGGAGGATGAGGTCACCAGAGTGCACAGGGTCCCCGAGCACCCAGTGCGCTGGTTCTGCTCAGGTGACCTGCCACCCCAGGGATGATGCGCACAGGCCTGGAGGCAGACATTCTCAGCACAGGGCTCAGGAGTGTGGAACTCCTTGTATGGACTCCCTGCCCAGAGGATACAGTGCAGCATAGCTCTGCCTGCCTTGAGTGATCACCATGGCAGGCTCAGGGATCTGAAGGAATAGGGCCAGGCTGTACTCAGGGGAGCCTTTGAAGTCAGGTGCCTGGTGCAGAACGCTCTGGGAGAGGCCAGAATGTATAGCTTCTCACCTGGAGGGCAAGACCTCCGTGGCTGGCTTCCCCCTTCCCCTGGGAACCTGTGCCTTCCCTCTCTGCGGCTCAGGGCCCAGCCGGGAGGTGGTACCACCGAAAGAACAGAGTCTCAGCCTAGACTTGAGCGGCAAGATGGGGACGGCAGGTGGCTGGAGGTGGGTAGGGAGGCAGGGTCGCGTGGGTGTGTGGCACATGAAGTCGAACAGCTGTCTTGGAGAGCTATGTCTCCAGGCTGCAGAAGACTAGAGGATGCTCTTTGCTCTAAGGCACAACCCTCCGGATCTTTGAGGAGGAGAGAAAGAGCCCTTTTCTGGGGTCCAGTTCCCAGTGGTCACTGTGAGTCTTCCCCTTGGGTGGACTCTTGAGTTTCTGAGACCATATTGTTCCGTCTCCTCTTTGACTGTAGGAAATAGGTGTCTCATACCAGGCTTGGGGCTGCTAGGTAAATCTTTGTTTTTACATCACGTCTGCTATTTCAGGGATTAATGCAGGACTTGGATCCCAGACACCAACATATGTCTTCTTAACCACTCTGCTTAAGGCAACCTGGGAGCAAAGTCTTATTATCAGAGATGATCTGTCCCTCCGTGATTGGTAGGGGCATGGCCAAATAGGGAGGGAAAGAAAAGGAAGAGAAATGAACATCAATGCTCAATGCAGGTGGTAAGTATCTTAGATCAACTGAAGTACCTTAGATCAACTTCTTTTTTTTTTGAGATGGCGTTTCACTCTTGTTGCCCAGACTGAAGTGCAATGGCATGATCTCGGCTTACCACAACCTCTGCCTCCTGGGTTCAAGCGATTCTCCTGTCTCAGCCTCCCAAGTAGCTGGGATTACAAGCATGCGCCACCACGCCCAGCTAATTTTTTGTATTTTTAGTAGAGACAGGGTTTCTCCACGTTGGTCAGGCTGGTTTCGAACTCCCAACCTCAGGTGATCCACCCGCCTTGGCCTCCCAAAGTGCTGGGATTACAGGCGTGAGCCACCGCGCCCAGTCCCCAGATCAACTTCTGAAAGGGGAAGGCTGGCAAGTTAACATTTCTGGAGTGTCTATTTTGTGTCAAGTGCTTGCTTGCTCTTGTGTGATCCATGGGATATCTTACTATCTTCATTTTACTAAGAAGGATATTGATGCTCTTGGGAGTTACCCAATCAGAATAAAAAAACAGGAAGAGATGGAGCTGGATTTTGAGCCAGGTGTGTCCAGCTCCAAAGCTGGCTCTCTGGCTCTCTTTCTCCTCCAAGGAATGTACTCTCCAGGGGCCATGAGCATCCTTTCATGGTGAGATGTCCTGTCCCACACCAAGGAGGCCCTCTCCAGAGACTTTTTTTTTGAGATGGGGTCTGGCTATATTGCCTAGGCTGGTCTTGAACTCCTGGCCTCAAGTGATCCTCCCACCTTAGCCTCCTGAGTAGCTGCAATTACAGGCATGAACCACCATGCTCAGCTTCTCTAAAGATTTGAGAGAAGCTTCCAACATGTAAGAGAGAGGCTAAAACAGCGGAACAAGCGGAACTCAGAGGAAACAATGATGATGCAAAGAGCAGAAGAAAATGTCAAAAAAAAACAGCTGTCATTGATCATCTCAGAAAGACTGGAAGATATATTGCATCCATGAAGCAGGAACTGGATACCATAGAAAGGGGAGCAATCAAGAGAACAAGAATTTAAAATGTGAAAAGGTGGTAGAAAGATAAAATCAAGGAAATCTTTCAGAAAGTTACATAGAGCTGGGCATGGTGGCTCACGCCTGTAATCCCAGCACTTTGGGAGGCCGAGGCAGGCAGATCACCTGAGGTCAGGAGATTAAGACCATCCTGGCCAACATGGTGAAACCCCGTCTCTACTAAAAATACAAAAAAATTAGCCAGGCGTGGTGGCACACGCCTGTAGTCCCAGCTACTTGGGAGGCTGAGGCGGAAGAATCACTTGAACCCAGGAGGCGGAGGTTGCAGTGAGCCGAGATTGTGCCACTGCACTCCAGCCTGGTGACAGAGCAAGATTCCGTCTCAAAAAAAAAAAAAAAAAAAAAAAAAATACGGCACTTTCCTAGGGCCTGGGATTTCGAAAAAACAAAACAAAATAAAATAAAATAATAATAAAAAAGAGAAAGTTACAAGTTACATAGAAAGACTCAGAGATGAACGACAGGATACAAGAGGTAAGAAAATTAGATCAGCTGAGATTCAACATCTGGCTGAATCAACTTCCTGAAAAAGAGGACAGAGGTCACAGTGGGGAGTTATTTTATTTTTTATTTTTATTTTTTTTCTGTTATTTTCTTCTTATTTTTGAGAGTTACTTTAAAAACACAATGAACATTTTCAGAAAAGACAAAAATGCTTCACTGAGAGTCTACTGAGTGCCCAGCAAAATGAATGTATATAAAACAAAGCAAAATCTGTCACCAAGACTCATCATCGTGAAATCTTAGAACACTAGGATTAAAGAGAAGATCTTAGGGACAGGACTTCTGGAATGCTGGCATGAGGAGCTCTGCAGGCAAAACAACCATAACTGATGAAAAATAATTTTAAAAACAAACATTTACATTCTCTGGAATTTGTCCTAAGGCCGTATGGCAAATAAAGAAACATTTATTGGCCAGATATAGTGGCTCACGCCTATAATCTCAGCCCTTTGGGAGGCCAAGGTGGGAGGATCACTTGGGGCCAGGAATTTAAGACCAGCCTGGGCAACAAAGTGAGATCCCATCTCTACAAAAAAGAAAAAAAAGGAAGAAAGAAATTATCCCGACATGGTGGCACATACTTGTGGTCCCAGCTACACGGGAGGCTGGGGCAGGAGGATTGCTTGAGCCAGGAGGTCGAGGCTGGAGTAAGCCATGTTCATGCCACTGCACTCCAGCTTGGGCAACAGAGGAAAGGGGCTCGAATTTAATTTTATCAGACTGTGGAGACATTACGTCTAGGTGATTGTAAAACATAGAGGAACCAGGCTGGGCGTGGTGGCTCACGCCTGTAATCCCAGCACTTTGGGAGGCTGAGGCAGGTGGATCACCTGAGGTCAGGAGTTCAAGACCAGCCTGGCCAATGTGGCAAAACCATCTCTACTAAAAATACAAAAATTAGCTGGGCGTGGTGGCAGGTACTTGTAATCCCAGCTACTGGGGAGGCTGAGACAGGAGAATCGCTTGAACCTAGGAGGCGGAGGTTGCAGTGAGTTGAGATTGCACCACTGCACTCCAGCCTGGGTGACAGGAGCGAAACTCCATAATAAAACGAAACTAAACAAAGGAGGAACCAGTCAGCAGTTAGTAGAGGCTAACAGTTGTATGGTACCATGCACAGGTTAACAGAAAGCTCAAGAACAGACACAAAGAATGCCCTCTTAAAGCCATGGTCATGCCAGGGTGACAGTGCACATATCCAGGGCTGTGCCTTCTTAGGCATGACGTCAGAAAATATACACAGCAGGGAAATAAACCTCCCTAAAATAGTCTGGCCAGGCCACTAAATAAATAAGCAAACAACAAAAACAAGAAGCTGTGTGCATGTGGCAGTACCCAGAGTTGCTGTAATTTACTATCTGAAATGTTAATATATTTTATTTTAATTTTCTTGAGACAAAAATCTCTCTCTGTTGCCCAGGCTAGGAAGCAAGTGGCATGATCTCGGCTCACTGCAGCCCCTGCCTCCTGGATTCAAGCAATTCTCCTGCCTCAGCCTCCCTAGTAGCTGGAATTACAGGTGTGTGCCACCTCGCCCGACATTTCTGTATTTTTAGTAGAGACAGGGTTTCACCATGTTGGCCAGTCTGGTCTTGAACTCCTGACCTCAGGGGATCCGTCCACCTTGGCCTCACAAAGTGTTGGGATTACAGGCGCAAGCCACTGCACATATATTTTATATCATAAATATATATTATTTTAGCATAATATAATACTGTATAAACTATATATAAGTATATCATAAAATACAGTTTTTAACACAAAGTTATGGGACATGCATAGAAACAGGAACATGTGACGCATACACAAGAGAAAAGCAGGCAACAGAACTGCCTTTGAGAGGGTTCAAATGTCAGACTTAGCAGGCAAAGACCTCCAAGCAGCCATTAAAGAACTAAAGGAGGCCAGGCGTGGCAGCTCATGCCTGTAATCCTAGCATTTTGGGAGGCCAAGGCAGATGGATCATGAGGTCAAGAGATTGAGCCATCCTGGCCCACATGGTGAAACCCCAGCTCTACTAAAAGTACAAAAATTAGTGGGACATGGTAGTGTACGCCTGTAGTCCCAGCTACTCAGGAGGCTGAGGCAGGAGAATCACTTGAACCCAGGAGGCAGAGGAAGTTGCAGTGAGCTGAGATTGTGCCACTGTACTCCAGTCTGACAACACAGCAAGACTCCATCTCAAAAAAAACGAAAAGAACTAAAGGAAACCACACTTATACCTAAAGAAGTAAAGGAAGGAGGCGCACAGTGGTTCACGTCTGTAATCACAACACTTTGGGAGGTTAAGCTGAGGTAATTGCCTGGGACCAGGAGTCAAGGTCAGCCTGGGCAACATAGAGAGGCTTCATCTCTACAAAAAATTTTAAAATTACCTGGGTATGGCGGCACATACCTGTAGCCTCAGCTACTTGGGAGCCTGAGGCAACAGGATTGCTTGAGTCCAGGATTTTGAGGCTGCTGTGAGCCATGATCTCACCACTGCACTCCAGCCTGGGTGACAGAGTGAGACACTGTCTGAAGAAAAGAAAAAAGAAGTTGGACATGGTGGCTCACTCCTATAATCCTAGCACTTTGGTAGGTTGAGGTCACAGAGTTCTTGAGGCCAGGAGTTTAAGACCAGCCTGGCTAACATGACAAAACCCCATTTCTACTAAAAATATAAAAATTATGGCTGGACATGGTGGCTCACACCTGTAATCCCAGCACTTTGGGAGGCCAAGGAAGGCAGATCATTTGAGGTCAGGAGTTTGAGACCAGCCTGGCCAACATGGTGAAACCTCACCTCTACTAAATTTTTTTAAAAAATTAGTCAGGCATGGTGGTTCATGCCTGTAATCCCAGCTACTTGAAAGGCTGAGGCACAAGAATCACTTGAACCTGGGAGGTGGAGGTGGTAGTAAGCTAAGATTACACCACCATATTCCAATCTGAGTGACAGAGTGAGACTCTGTCTAAAAAAAAGACAAAATAAAGAAGATGGAAAGGAAAGTATAATGACCATGTCTCATCAAATAGAGAATATCAGTAAAGAAATAGAAATTGTATAAGAAAGAATCAAATGGAAATTCCAAAGCTGAAAATTGCCATAACTGAAATAAAAAATCCAGTAGAGGGCCGGGCGTGGTGGCTCATGCCTGTAATCCAAGCACTTTGGAGGCCAAGGCGGGTGGATCACCTGAGGTCAGGAGTTTAAGACCAGCCTGACCAACATGGTGAAACCCCGTCTTAAATAAATAAATAAAAATAAAAATAAAAATAAATCCAGTAGAGGAGATCAGCAATCAATTTGAACTGGCAGAAGCAGAACCAGGGAACTTGAAGATAGATTGATAGAGAATGCAACCTGAAGAGCAAAGAGAAAAAGGAATGAAGAAAAATGAGCAAAGCCTTAGAGAAATGTGGGATATCATTAAATACACCAAAATATATATAATAGGAGTACCAGAAAGAGGAGAAAAAGAAAGGAAGACAAAAATTTGAGGATGTAATGGCTGGAAACTTCTCAGAAATGATGAAAAACACTCACCTACACATCTAAGAATCTTAAGGAACTTCAAGTAGTAGAGAGCTACACTCAGACACACTCTATTAAAACTCTGGAAAGCCAAGGACAAAGAGAATATATTGAAAACAAGAAAAATGGTTTGTCACATCCAAGGGAACCCCAATAACAATAACAACCACCTTCTCATAAGAAACAATGAAGGGAGGAAGGCAGTGGGATTACACATTCAAACTGCTGAAAAAAACCTGTCAACCAACTGTCTTTTCCAGCAAAACTAGTGTTATGAGATCTTTGGGGTTTCTATTTTCTGGCTGGAAACCTCTGTGGCTGGTGGTGCCTTTCCTCAAGTTCTTGTCCTGTGTCCAGGAAGAATGAGATATGCAGACAAATGAAGGGTGAACAATACAAAGAGGACCTTTATTAACTGTTAGAACAGCTCAGAGGAGACCTGCAGTGGTAGCTCCTCTCTGTAGGCAGGTTGTTCTGTTTAGTGTTCAGCTCTCAGCAAAGAGGAGGCCCTGGAGAGGGTAGCTCCTCTCTGCAGGCGGGTCATTCCGATATTTGCTGCTCTCAGCAGAGAGGAGGCCCTGGAGAGGGTACCTCCTCTCTGCAGCTGGTCATTCCATTATCTATTCAGCTCTGGCTGACCCTAGGGCTTTTACGGGCCTCAGAGGGGAGGAAGTGTGCAATGATTGGTCCATGGGCAGCCATGGTGGCCTGGAAAAGGCATCAGTTTCTACTCTACCTGTGGGACTGGCAGCCCAGCCCCCAGCCTTCAGGCCCTCCCTGGCCTGAAGGTAGGGCCTCACCGGGGACTCGTTTTCATCTTCCCAGGAATCAGTCCACTTCCTGCTGCCATTCATGGCATCTGGCCTTGGTTCCAGCATTGCTCCAAGATTGGAGCAGGTGCTGACAGGGAGTAGTCAGGCGGTGGGAGCAGGCACTTCTGAGCCTGCAAAGGAAGGGGGCGACTTTCTGCTCCTCCAAGGGGATGGCTGAGTCTGCAGCCTGGTTTGGATGTCTGCAGCCCTGCCCAGGAAGGCAGGGCTCCTGCTTACTCTGTGGAGCAGGAGGTGAGGACCACACCTCCCTGCTGCAGCTGGTGTCTTGGCAGTGGCCACTCTAGATGGGTCACTGTTGCCATCACTAGATTCCAGAAAGGAAAGTGAAATATAGACATTTCCATATAAACAAAAATAAATATAATTTGTTGCTACCAGACCTACCTTACATGATGTAATAAAGGAAGTTCTTCAGGATTTAAGTAAGTGACCCCAACACTACTCAAAACCATATGACAAAACAGAGTGCTGGTAAAGGTAATTATGTATAAATATAAAAGACGGTATAAATACATATTTCTTCTTTCTGTTAACTAATTGTAAAAAGCAATTGTATAAAACAATGTCTATTATTATTGGGTTTATAGCATATAGAAATGTAATACAGTCAATAAGAAAAGCGCATAGTAGGTGTTCAACAGCTGGAAGCTGCTGTATTGTTACTGTTGTTATTGACTGGCCTGTTTAGGAACACGAAAGTGGATTACAGGAACTCCAAAAAGGGATGCTTGACTTCAATACTCAGAAAAATTTTAAATGAATATTAAAATGCACATGGAAGTTTGGGCGTGGTGGCTCACACCTGTAATCCCAGTACTTTGAGAGGCTGAGGCGGGTGGATCACAAGGTCGGGAGTTCAAGACCAGCCTGGCCAATATGGTGAAATCCCATCTCTACTAAAAATACAAAAATTAGCCAGGTGTGGTGGCACATGCCTGTAATCCCAGCTACTAGGGAGGCTGAGGCAGGAGAATTGCTTGAACTCAGGAGGCGGAGGTTGCAGTGAGCCGAGATT
>PVKV010030857.1:0-21749 GCA_004027835.1 Alouatta palliata
GCTCTTGTTACCCAGGCTGGAGTGCAATGGCGCGATCTCGGCTCACCGCAACCTCCGCCTCCTGGGTTCAAGCAATTCTCCTGCCTCAGCCTCCCGAGTAGCTGGGACTACAGGCACGTGCCACCATGCCCAGCTAATTTTTTGTATTTTTAGTAGAGACGGGGGTTTCACCATGTTGACCAGGATGGTCTCGATCTCTCGACCTCGTGATCCACCCGCCTCGGCCTCCCAAAGTGCTCGGATTACAGGCGTGAGCCACCGCGCCCGGCCCTCCCGGCCGATAATTTTATGAAATAAGGAAAGGCTAAACCTAATTATTACCAAGGTTTTTCTGCTCCTTCAAGCTGCAACAGCAGTTGTAATTTCAGTGCCTAGAACAGCAGCAACTGGCACGTAGTAGGCGCTCAGTGAACAGCAGCAGGATTAAGTGATCGCAGTCTCCCTGAACAACTGCGATTGCACCACGACATAATTAAAACACAAAAAGTCAAAATATAAAAGTTGCTAGTACGAGTCCGTGGAGCCAGGGCTTCACACAAACATATGTCGTGTACTACACATTAACATATATATGCAAATTCAGCATTTTGTTCTTCTGGTGTTAACGACTAATGGAGGCAAATCTTTACGCCTTTCGTTAAGGGCTAAAACTTTGCATTTTAAGGAAGTTCCGAGCGCAGGGTCGGAGGGTCGGGTCAAAGAAACCACACCTCCCAGCCCGCGCCGCCCTCAAGCACACGCTACCGCTGACCGCGCAGACGCAGGAAGGGGCGGGGCGGAGGGGAGAGGCCATTCGCGGGATTCTAGAGGTCCCGCCCCTCGTCTGCGTCGGGTGGTCACGTGGTCGTCCCGAGCGGGCGAGTGGAGTTAGTAGAGCTTTACTGCAGTGGGCGTCGCACACGCTAGCGACCGTGGGGATCAGCATAGGTGGGCTGTAGCCTTTTTCGAGGTGCCGCTGCCACAGCTACCTGCGTTCGCTACGAGGACTGAGCGTCTCCACCCCGTAAGTGTGAAACAGGTGGCAGGAGGTGGGTACGCAGGGGCGCAAAGCGCACGGCCCCCAGAAGACTCGCTTTCGCTCCTGCCAGCCGCTGAAGCCGCGTCCTCCTCTGACAGCTGCGGGGCCACGGCAGGGGTAAGGGCCTAGGGGTTGTTAAACGGTCGCGGGAGCCGGGGCGGGGTAGGAAGGCGACCCGAGGGACTGCCTCATTGGCTGGGTCGGTTTTGGCGCGCTTTCACTTCCGCGCTCCCTGTTGGCTGACGGTAGTCGTTCCCGAGGCGCGCGCCGCGATTGGTAGGCTCGGGTGCGCGGGACCACAACGCCCGCCCCCTCGCCCGGCGCTGGGCCTCCGGGACTAGCTGGCTGGGTCCGGGCTTAGGGACTCAGCCTGGGCGTGCTTGGTTGTGGGGATGAGGCGGAACATCCCATCCGCTTGGCAGTTAAGTGGCTGGTCCTGATCTGAGGGATCTGTAAATTTGGCTCATGGGAAAAGGTCGCTGAGTCCTGCGTCTCCCATTAAACGCGTACCGGCTTTGTTGACACGGGTTTCGCATGGACCCTGTCCTATGCCGGGGTTTTAATGTAGCTGTTAAAGGAACTAGAGTATAGCAGGCAAGTAAGGGTGCAGTGTTGCTGTCGGGTGTGGGAAACCTGTGAAGGATTAGACTTATTTGATAAGTGGTTTTCAGCTATTTTCATACTAAAGTACGTTTTACATCGCAACCATCTAACCAAATTAGTGCTTCAGTTCATGTTGGTCGTTAAGCATGTCCTACGAATGTAAATGCATGATCTCATCTGACCAGATATTAAGTCAGTATTAAGTTATATTGTCAGAGCCGAGTTTGTTATACCTTAAATTTGTATTTAAAGCAGGAAAGTTAAGACGCTGGTCTGTAGGGTGCACCTGGGCACACCCAAGTATCTGGGTTTCTTTTTGCTATTTCTGGTTACTATTTCTCAGATCTTTGAGAGCTCTGTATTTAATCTAGGACGTGTTTAGACATTTTAAACCAATTTTTAACGTTTGTTTAAAATACATTAGTTTCATTTTTTTCAGACATAATTATGTGCGTATATATATGTAAAATTAGATATCAAGAGTCATTAACGTTAGTCATCGACAGGGCTGAGTTTGGATTAAGTGAGAAAAAATAATAGTTCTACTGTACAGTAGTATGAGTTTTATGATTCTATTTTAAACAAACCTAGACTCCACCGTCAGCGTTGCAAACCATATTGTTTTTTAATTACTAGTATTCTGTGCTTCACCATCTACACAATGAATCCCAGTATGAAGCAGAAACAAGAAGAAATCAAAGAGAATATAAAGGTATGTGATTGAATAACTTTAATTTTTTTGTAGAAAGCATGGGGTTCAAAGTATTTTGATATCATTTAGCCAAATCTGGAAGCCTTGAGTTAGAGGACAAGTAACAATAGAGAACGTTTTAAAAAAATTAATTATGGTTGAATATTAAGTCTGACTCAAGAATATGGGATGTCTCTTATTTTGGTCTTTCAACAGTATTTTATAGTTTTCAGAGCATTAATTTTGCACTGTTTATGTTAAATTTTTTCCTGAGTATTTTTGAGGTTATTGTGAGTATAATTGTTTCTTTAATTTTATTCTAATTTGATCATTGCTACTGTATAGAAAAATAATTGACTTTTGTATCTTGATTTTGTGTCCTGAAACCTTACTGAAATTTTTTATTAGTTCTAACTGTTTTTTAGTAGATTCTTTAGGATTTTCTTTTCTTTTTGTATTATCTCTGTGAAGATTCCAAAAGTAACTTTAGGATTTTCCATGTATAAGATTATTACTGCTTTGTTTCTGCGCATATATTTCACGAAATGATTTTATTAAAATCCCTTGTGTGTATCTTTAGAATTAAATGTCTTTGACTACAGACATGTTTTGCATTATATTGCACATTTTTTGAGAGTATACCATATTGATTACCATCTGACCTATTGGATTTGCAATACTATTAGAATCCCTGTATGGTTCTTTACTGGAGATCTTATTCCAAGTATTTATTATTATGACAAAAGGACAGAATTTCTTTAGTTTTGCGTTTGTAATTTTGACTAGGTTCATATGTAGGGTTCTAAATGAATTTACAATTTAGCTAGGTCCTTCCACACAACTTAAACTATATGAATACCCTGGGAATTGGAACACATCTTCAGGAAAAGTGTCAATTTGTGGGTTTAAGTTAAATAAAGAGCCAGATGCCCATGGTAGCTCAAGCCTGTGATCCCAGCTACTTGGGAGGCTGAAGTAGGAGGATTGATTGAGCTCAGAAGTTTGAGACCACCCTGGGCAACAAAGGGACACCCTGTTTCTAAAAAACCATGATTAGCTAGGTATAGTGGCACCCAGTTGTAATCTCAGCTACTTGGGAGGCTGAGGTGGGAGGAATTGCTTAAGCTTAGTAGTTTGGGGTTGGGTAAGTTATGATTGCTTAACTGTGTTCCAGCCTGGGTGACAGAGTAAGACCCTGTAATCTAAAAAAAAAAAAAAAAAATTAATATTAAACTAAATCTAGTACTTAAAAGCCATTGATAAGTATAAGCAAGTACCTTTTGATGGGTTATTTATTTGCCTTGCTTTTCTTAGGATTCTTACGTTATTTTTCTTGAATAATAGTTCATATTGACAGTTTGTAAATTTGATTCCATTAACTTCCATTTAGGATGATGACATCTTCCCACTGTGCTGTGGGTGTGATTATTTACAATTTTTGTTATGAAATTTTTGTAATACTTAGAAGTAGAGTCAGTATTAGAATAATTTACTTCCCCAACTTCAGTAATTGCCACTATATGGCCAATCTGGTTTCATCCATGTACTTATTTACTCCACCTTTCCTTCAATGAATTATTTTGAAGCAAATTACAGCCAAATAATTTATATACTTCCAGCAGATTACATTTTTAAAAAAGTCTTGTGTTTACTAGCTACAATAAAACTTTTTGAATATGAAGGTACTAGGTTCTGTTTGATTTTGGTTCTACCTCCAAAACTGAGACCTTGGGTGGGTTAGTTAGCATTTCAGCCTCAGGTTACTCATCTGTAAATTGAGGAACCAGACTAGAACTAGATCTTTGCGAGTTGTATGCAAAATTCTGTGTGAATGTGCTTTTATGTGAATTTTTTAGGGGGAGAGGATTCACAGAATATTAAATAGTTTTCCAAAAAGATTAAGACCCCTTAATATACAGGAAACTTTCTGGCTTTAAAAGTCTGTTATTCCGGCTGGGCACTGTAAGCTCACGCCTGTAATCCCAGCACTTTTGGAGGCCGAGGCAGACTGATCACGAGGTCAGGAGATCAAGACCATCCTGGCCAACATGGTGAAATCCTGTCTCTACTTTGAAAAAAAAAAAAGAGTCTATTATTCCAGTGCATACTCTGTATACAGAAAATAATAATAGTAATATTACATTGTTTTAGACCAAAGTCTATAAAACTTATATAAATAAAAGTTAAATCTTAGAAATTGCCTTTTTTTTTTTTTTTTTTGGTGACAGTAGCTTAGCTGGCTTCTTTGACCATTATTAACAGCAAGTATTTGAATAAATGAACACCTCTTATTATTACGATTCCCCACGTTACATTTTCTTTTATTTGTCTGGAGACTGTTAACTAATCTGTAATCTAAATTATATCTGAAATGTTGGTGTAATATTTGTTCTCATGGTAGCTGGCATTTGTCCTTCAGTTAAATGGTGAGATAATAATCAGTAGTAGAAACTACCGTGGGAAAGGTGAACTCTTGTCATGTGAAGTACTGTGTGGTATCAGTAACTTTCTCATGCTGGAATGGTATCATGTTCTTGCTAA
The DNA here is from genome assembly GCA_004027835.1 of Alouatta palliata. Lineage (NCBI taxonomy): Eukaryota > Metazoa > Chordata > Mammalia > Primates > Atelidae > Alouatta > Alouatta palliata. The sequence continues at coordinate 4,854 of PVKV010030857.1, forward strand.
CTTTGTTTGAGTATTAACCATTGTTTGCTATCCCATGGTGGCAGTATAACTAATGATATTTTGCAAAAATAAGGGAGAGCTTTCAGATCATGAAATATAAAGGAAGTTATTTACATATGACAAGGAAGCCAATATTTTCACCAAAAGAATACTTTGATCATTTTAGAGTGAGTATTTTAGTGTGCCTCAGGCCCTGACATTTTAGCCACCTTCTAATGAATGGGCTTGAAGCAGAACTGCTTCTACTATTAGGTAATGGTTGAGGGGGGATGTCTATTACACACGTACTTTGTTTTGTGTAAAGTATATTCTGGAAAATTATGTTCTTTTGGTGAGTACCTTTAAGCATTTGGGGGATAGTCATGATTTAAGGAGGTCTGAGATGAATCTTTTTGAATAGCGGAAGACATATTTTGCAGTGTAAATGATTTTTTCTCCCAGTTTACCTGTTTTGTGAGTTCATACTATAAATGTTACAATGTTTGGTTTTATAAAAGAGTACCTGTAAGTTTTTACTGTGTGGACGATTTTTAAGAGAGCTGAGGAATTTTGTTACGTGTTTTAACTGGATATGATTAACAAAATGACCATAGCAAAAGCATACATTGAAATGAGAGAAGTTACTTGTATTTGTGTCTGGTTTGGGTAATATGATTCATTCTTAAGGATTCTTCAAACTGTATTATAATTTTTGGAAATAGCAAGTTTGCCAGTTGATTAAACCAGTGTCTTGTTCATAGGTAACCTTATAAAATTGTATAGCAGACCAAACGTTTGTGTTCTCACTGTTTCTTCCCCACCCCAAATTAGAGAAGGATTAAGAGTAATACTATATAGAAACTCAGTAACCTACATAACCATATAACAATGCAGTAACTAAATAACCATATTGCAACTCAGTAACCAGATGATGGATTATCTTAACTTTCAGAATAGTTCTGCCCCGAGAAGAACTCTGAAGATGATTCAGCCTTCAGCATCTGGATCTCTTGTTGGAAGAGAAAATGAGGTATGTGCTATAATGGCCAGAATGGGGTAGTGGTGATACAATGTCTGCATAAAAACATTTCTACTATTTTGTTGGTCAGAAACACATAAATTGTTGAAATTTGGAAATAATTTGGGAATAACAATTATATATTCCCCAAATAAGTGATTTTTTTTTTTTTTTTTTAATTCTTCAATTTAAGAAGTTCACTGGGCGTGGCTAGTGAACTGTGGTGGCTCACGCCTGTAATCCAAGCACTCTGGGAGGCTGAGGCAGGCAGATAATGTGAGGTCAGGAGTTTGAGACCAGCCTGTCCAACATGGTGAGACCCTGCCTCTACTAAAAATACAAAATTAGCCGGGCATGGTGGTGTGTGCCTATAATCCCAGCTACTTGGGAGGCTGAGACAGGAGAATCACTTGAGCCCAGGAGGCAGAGGTTGCAGTGAGCAGAGATTTCACCACTGCACTCCAGCCTGCAGCCTGGGCAGCAAAGCAAGACTCTGTCTCAAAAAAAAAATTTTAAATTGCAGTGAATACCTGTACTACTGGAATGATGGAGTAAATTATGAATGCTTTTATAGAAGTAGTGTTTGATATTTTTAGAATAAAGTATTAGATTCTTTACCCATGTGTGTAAACAATGACATCATGGATAAGCATTTTTAGACTTTGGCAGAATGAAAATACTACCTTTCTGTGGTGTACTGAATTTAAATACAGTATTTAAACCCAATAAAAATAACTTCAGACCAGCCATGGTGGCTGATGCCTATAATCCCAGCACTTTGGGAGATTGAGGTGGGTGGATCGCTTGAGCTCCGGAGTTTGAGACCAGTCTGGGCTACATGTCCATAAAATACAAAAATTAGGCAGGCGTGGTGGCACACGCCTATAGTTCCAGCTACTTGGGGGTCTGAGGCAGGAGAATTGCCTTAGCCTAGGAGGTTGAAGCTGTAGTGAGCCATGTCTGCACCACTGAGCAACAACCTGTGTGACAGAGTGAGACCCTGTCTCAAAATAATAATAGTAATAATTTCATGGCTGGGCACCATGGCTCACAGCTGTAATTTCAACACTTCGGGACACTGAGGTTGGTGGATCACTTGAGGTCAGGAATTCAAGACCAGCCTGGCCAACATGGTGAAACACCGTGTCTACTAAGTACAAAAAAATTAGCTGGGCATGGTGGCACACACCTGTAATCTCAGCTACTAGGGAGGCTGAGGCAGGAGAATCACTTACATCTGGGAGGCGGAGGTTGCAGTGAGCCGAGATCACACCACTGCACTCCAGCCTGGGTGACAGAGTGAGACTCTATCTCAATAAAAATAAAAATTTTTAGATTTTAAAAATAAATAAATTTCAGCTAATCTGTAGACCATAGTCTAATCCAAAATAGTTGTTGCAAATAAAATTCCTAAAACGTTAGTAAGCATTTTGGTAGAATTTTTAGTTGTATAACTTTTTTAAAGTTTCAGAGATATAAAAAAGATAAGATACGCATTTTCTCTTTTAAATATGTAAATGAAAAACCACCTAGTTTCTTGTTAATTAAATCCAAGTAAATACAGTTAAGTGTTTTCATTATAGTTGTCCACAGGCTTGTCCAAAAGGAAACATCGGAATGATCAGTTAACATCTGCAACTTCCAGCCCTGGGGTTATTGTCCCAGAATCTAGTGAAAATAAAAATCTTGGAGGAGTCACCCAGGAGTCATTTGATCTTATGATTAAAGGTATGAAAAATAGATAACTTTTGTCTTAAAATTTTAAATTATGATATAAGGAAAAATTTGTTAATACTGTTATGAATTTTGCTGATTACCTTAATGTAGGGATACTGTTAGATATAAACATACTTGTATGTTTTCAATGATTTAGAATTTTTTATGATTGTAAATATAATGACACTATAAATGTTTTTATGTATGACGATTTGTTTGACAAGATCCATGTGGAGATGAAGTGTTAAGGAAAAGGAGGCCTGGTGTAGTGGCTCATGCCTATAATCCCAGCACACTGTGAGGCTGAGGCAGGAGGATGACTTGAGTATAGAAGTTTGAGGTTAGCCTGGACAATACAGTGAGATGCTATCTCTGAAAAGGTTAGCTGAGTATGGTGCCTTGTACTTGTATTCTTAGCTACTCAGGAGGCTGAGTCAGGAGGATCATGTGAGCCTAGGAGTTTGCTGCCACAATGAGCTATGATAGCACCACTGCATTCCAGCGTGGGTGACTGGTCAAGATCCATTCTCTGAAGAAAAAAAAAGTGGATGCGGGGGGAAGGATAGTTACTAATATGACAGCTCTGATATTGGATTGCCTTGTAAGGGGTTTGCAAGACTTGGAAATAGGTGTTTTAGAAGAAAAATGTCTAGAGAATGAGTTTTGAGGTATGAAAGGAATTTGAATATTCCAGGAGAGTATGGCATAAAGAAACCAATAAAAATATGGATGAATAGTCTGGAAAAGTGGCTCACGCCTGTAATCCCAGCACTTTGGGAGGCCAAGGCAGGTGGATCACAAGGTCAAGAGATTGAGACCATCTTGGCCAACATGGTGAAACCCTGTCTCTACTGAAAAATACACAAATTAGCTGGGCGTGGTCGTGCAAGCCTGTAGTCCCAGCTACTTGGGAGGCTGAGGTGGGAGAATTGCTTGAACCCGGGAGGCGGAGGTTGCAGCGAGCCGAGATCGACCACTGCACTCCAGCCTGGCGCCAGTTGACAAACCGAGACTCTGTCTCAAAAAAAAAAAAAAAAAAAAAAAAAAAACCCTGTAGATTAAAGAGCAGGTTTTGTGACACTCATATCTGATTGGGTTAAAATTAAATCATGGTTTGGTTAAAATAAACTGCTAAAGTTAAATATCAAAACAAATAACGATATTATCATATTGCTAATACAACCACAGGTGAAAAACATTATCCATGTAACCCTCAGTGGGATATATGGTAAGAATTGAAAGAACTGCAAAGAAATCCCGAACTTTATTACATTTGTTGTTTGAACTTTATTATATTTGTTGGTAGTGGTATTGGTGTAATTTTGAAAAAAAAAGTTACATTTTAGGATTGAACAAGTAAGTAACATGTTGGTGCTGTTGGAAGCCAGGTTCATAATGTGGTAAATGGAAGTACAAATATGGAATGGGGGAAGGAAAGGAAGAATTATGTTGTTAATTGGAATTGGGGATGATTTTTTACAGAGTATTAAATTTCCTAGCACTGCCCCTAAATAAGCAGAAACAAACTACACTTTTGTAGCAAGGAGCACACTGTGTATCCAGTTCTTGGTTTGTCAACACTATTCTTCACTAAAGTTCCTTGGAGAAATTGCTGATTCCAGGTCAGGGGCAGGGAAACTTTAGGTAATCATGGATTATCTTGTGACAGAAAATAAGGAAGTACTCACAAATGAGTGGACGTGTTGAAAGAACACACATCATCTTGGAAGGATACTCATGGACTGCAGTTGAAAAAATTTGAGCTTCAAAATGAATAATGACAAGAATGGATTATAATACGTTGAGTAAAAAAGGACATACGAGTCCATACTGATAAATTTTCTTTTAAATGGGGGTAGGAAAAGTTTTTATTTACAGAATAATGCTAACTAGTACGTGTAGAAGGAATTTCATGAGTGAAAAATATCGGTTTTCCATCCACCGTGGAAGTAATAGATACAAGCCAGAAATGTCAATCATCAATGGAATTAAACTTAAAAATAAAAAGTTGTTGGAGGACAGGGTATTGACATGGTCTCAAATATTTTACTCTGCTAGTTAATTACTAAGGGAAAAAGTTATCTTTATAAGGCGGAAATCTGGTGGATAGCATCTTAACGAAATGATCAAATTTAACATCTCCAGTATCATGACAAGTTGGCATGTGTTTCTTGATGATACACTGAGGATACAACATACTTATATGGTGTTCCTGCCAAAAATGTTTACTTTGAATCTGATCATGGAGACAAATAAAAAATTAAGGACAGTGTACAAAATAATTGATCTGTACTTTGTAAAAATGTCAACATTAAATAAAAAGATACAACCTCGCAAAAAAATGTGTTGCTTTAAAAATCTTTAATAATCCACTTGGAAGATACATACGTATTGTACTTTTGTTGTAATTCTTCTGAAGGATTGAAATCTTTGGAATGTTGGGGAAAATAGAATAATACTGATTTTATTTTCTAACAATCTTTTGAAAATCAGTATTACTAAACAATAATGGGGGTCCTAAGATTGGAATTTTTTTTGAAACAGGAGAAATTACTGGGTTTTGACAGTAATGACTTTTTTAAAGTTATATGTAAAACATTATTTTAGAAAATCCATCTTCCCAATATTGGAAAGAAGTGGCAGAAAAACGGAGGAAGGCGCTGTATGAAGCACTTAAGGAAAATGAAAAAGTATGTATTGAGTATAATTTGCATCTTTTTTTAAATTCCAGGATTGTTTTACTCTTGCTGCTTAGCATATTAGAGCAACATGAACTAGCTTTAATACTGGCTTAAGAAAAGTTTAAGTAAAAAGGCAGCTCTTGATGGAATTATCATACAAAATGAATCCTGTTGAGAGTCAGATCTATGCTGTGCATGTCCTCCACGTTATATACTTGTAGGCCTGCAATTTGATTTAAAGCATAGCAGATCTATAGAATACTGAACTTTATTTATGTAATATAGCTTCATAAAGAAATTGAACAAAAGGACAATGAAATCGCCCGCCTGAAAAAGGAGAATAAAGAGTTGGCAGAAGTAGCAGAACATGTACAGTATATGGCAGAGCTAATAGAGGTAGGTAATGTAACAGTTACCTGGTTCGCATTTATGTGTTTTTCTGTAAAGTTGAGATAGTATAGTGTGATCACTTTGAAGGGTTTGGGCTCTGGAATCAGATTTCCTGGATTTGAGACTTAATTTTCTTCCTGGCACCATTAAGTTTGCTGGGTAGAGTGGGTTTATCCTGTCCGGGCTTCATTTTCCTCATCTATAAAATGAAAGTGATGATGACTACTTTATAGGCTTGTTATGAGAATTAAATGAGCTATAATAGATGGACAGTTGCAGGGAGTACTTGCAGAGAGTAAAAGTTCAGTAAAAGCAATTAACTTATGCCTGGAAAATAAAGAAAATTATTTAATACTTGACACATTTTTTAGGTAGTTTTAAGGCCAGCTTGACATGACTGTCATTTATAAAATTGCTAATTTGTCCACTAAATAAGTTTTGTGATTTTATCTGACTAAACAATTTTGTAAGTGGGTAATATGTTTGTAAGAATTAGCTTGATGAGTGTTGCTTTACCAGACTTGCCCTTAAAAAGGTTTTAAGATTTATTTATTCATGTTTGCAACAAGTTTGTCTTGCTGATAGGAAGAAAGTATTTCAAATAAAAACTTTTCACGTAGCTGAATTGTTACCTTACATTTGAGATCCATGATAGAATTCATGTTTGAGATTTTCATTTGGAAATAGTGTAGTAGCTCTCCACTGCCTTAAAAGTATTGGTCTACAGCTGACTGGAAATGTAGAGTACCTAGCTGTCCCTGCAGCTGCTTGGGGAAATAACTATTTTAAATTATACTGTGAAATCATTCAGTGCTTTAAAAAAAAGGCAAATTATTAGACACTTTGACTTTGCTGACTGTGATCTAGCATGGTAGAGACTTTGATATAACACTGTTTATAAATGAATTTATTGAGGGGCAAGATGAAAAAAATCTCACGACAGCTATATCAGTATGCTGATCAACTTAGGTTTTAACATTTTTACAATAAATTATATTGGTTTATTCTTTAAAAGAGACTGAACGGTGAACCTCTGGATAACTTGGAATCACTGGATAGTCAGGAATGTGATTCCGAAGAAGAAACTGGTGAGGATTCTGAAGTGGAAGACTCAGAAATTGGCACTTGTGCTGAAGGAATTGTATCTTCCTCTACAGATGCAAAGCCATATATATGAAATGCATTAATATTTGACTCTTGAGAATTTTACTGCCAAAGTTTACCTCCACTAGTTCTTTGTAGCAGAGTACGTAATTACCTAATGCCGACTCTGGAATCAAGCTTCCTTGTTTGAATCCTGGGACCCTATTGTATTAAAGTACAAATACTATGTATTTTTAATCTACGACGCTTTATGTAAATAGGATTTTCTCAGTTGTCAGACATGACATGCATATGACTAAATAAACTTCAAACTCCTATTGAACATTGTGTACAACTTAGAATAATGAAATACAAGGAGTCTATGTAGAAAATTTGTCTGTTTCTATGCTTTCATGTTGTTCTCTTTCTATTCAATTGCTAACTACCTTGGAGGAAACAAGGACAAAATGAACTTAACAGTATTTAGACTGAGTTAGCTAAGGCTTTAACTCCCAAACTTGGTTGTACCTTAAGCTCACTGTAGGCACTGTTGGTAATAACAAGTAGTTTTTGGAATGGAGCATGAGAATCTGTTTTCCAAAAGCTTTTCAAGTGAATGTGATCAGCCAGCGTGAGGCTCAGCTGGCTGACAGGATCAGACTCTTCTTGGAAGCTTAAAATAATGGGTGATGGTGATAATCCTAGAGGAACAAAGTGGAGAATGGGTAAAAGTTCAATGGAAAAACAACAGGAATAGCTGAAAATTACAGAACTTTAAGTCATTACAGGAAGCTAGTGGCAATTAACGTTAGTGTCGCTCTGTATGTTTCAAGTGTGGGTCACTAGCCTAGAGATAGAATTAAAAAATAGGCAACTTAATTTTTAAAAAGGAATTGAAGAATATTCTGAATTGGGGCAAGAGAAGAATCAGCTGAGAGGCCTTTGGAATGCTTAAGAAAGAAAACAGATAAGTAGAATAGGATGACTTGGCCAATAGTATTCCTGTAACATGCCAAGATTTGATGGTGAGGAGCAAAAGGAGAGGGAATTGAAGGGAATTTAAAAACTAATGTAGGAGCAGAGGGGTCGGAAAGGGAAAACAGTGGGGGCTGCGGTGTGGTTGGTGCTGAGATGATGACCTTAGTGCTGGATAACAGAGCTAACAACAACAAAATCAGTTACAGCCATAAAAATATGTTGGTTATTCCTAATTGTCAGTTCTGGTCAAAAACAGTGTGCCTTAAAACTTTTACTGCGAACCAGACAGATGAAATAAAAGATCCTTCTGGACTCTTCTACATCCTTCCTTTTCAAAAGGGCTTCTTGGTGAATTGGGATGTTCAAAGACAAGTTTGGGATTACCTTTTTGGAAAAGAAATGTATCAGATAACAAATTAGGGTTGATTTCTTAGGTACTAATATTATCATCACTGAACCATACTTCAAGAATCAATGAATGAAATTCTGTTTGAAGAATACCAGTTCCAAGCAATATTAAAAGTAAATGCTGGGGCTCTCAGTGCACGTAGATATTTCCTAGGTAATCCTTATGAATTATGCTGTATCATTGTTGATAGTGGATATTCCTTTACAGATATAGTTCCTTATTGTAGAAACAAAAAGAAAAAAGAAGGAAGTATTCGGCAGCTACATGGTATGGATGAAACGTGTGATTAATCAGGTGAGAGAAGATGTATACTATGTGTCTCAGGATTTTTCATAGAGACGTGGAAAAAGTTGAAAGGAGAAGAAAATACAGTAATGATAGACTATGTCTTGCCTGACTTCAGGACAATTGAAAAGGGCTTCTGTAAGCCAAGGGAAGAGATGGTGTTGAGTGGAAAATATAAATCTGGGGAACAAATTCTTCGTCTGGCCAATGAGCGATTTGCTGTTCCAGAAATACTGTTTAATCCTTCTGATATAGGCATTCAAGAAATGGGAATTCCAGAGCCGGGCGCGGTGGCTCAAGCCTGTAATCCCAGCACTCTGGGAGGCTGAGGCGGGTGGATCATGAGGTCAAGAGATCGAGACCATCCTGGTCAACATGGTGAAACCCCGTCTCTACTAAAAATACAAAAATTAGCTGGGCATGGTGGCACGTGTCTGTAGTCCCAGCTACTCGGGAGGCTGAGGCAGGAGAATTGCTTGAACTCAGGAGGCGGAGGTTGCGGTGAGCCGAGATCACACCATTGCACTCCAGCCTGGGTAACAAGAGCGAAACTCCGTCTCAAAAAAAAAAAAAAAAAAGAGAAATGGGAATTCCAGAAGCTATTGTCTGTTCAATTCAGAATCTACCTGAAGAAATGCAGCCGCATTTTTTTAAGAACATTGTCTTAACAGGAGGAAACTCCCTTTTCCCAGGATTTAGGGATGGGGTTTACTCAGAAGTTTGATGTCTTACTCCAACTGATGATGATGTTTCTGTTGTGCTGCCTGAAAACCCTATTATGTCTGAGAAGGTGGAAAATTGATATCAGAGAATGGTGATCTTGAAGATACGGTGGTAATGAGAAGATTATGAAGAAAATGGCCATGGCATCTGTGAAGAGAAATTTGATATTTAAGCAACATTTTTGAATGAAAATCTTGACTAGTTGTGACCGTAAGGTTTAATTTCAAAGTTCCTTTTAAAAGAGGTTAAGGAACTGTGTTACCTTTCATCCTAAGAAAAAGCCTTGAATTTATGTAAATACTTTGATCCATTGCTAATTTTCAAAGGCTTCTTAGGTTATTACAGTAAACTAACTAAGTCCACATTTTCATTTAGGAGCTAGACTACCATAACAATGCTTATGCTGTTTCCAAGGGTATGTATGATTTTTCATTGAAAGCAGAAGGGATGAATGCATTTTAATTCTTCAGAGTTGAAGGCACAAATTTAACTGCCTCACTGGTAATTCCTTGGAGGTAGTTTTGTGTGTGACTAAAGTACTTTCTTTAAACATTGTCATCCTTATTTATACATTCTAAAGTTGGAAAGACTGAGCTTACACGTAGGTAATGTTTATTTTGTACCTAGAGCACATTTAAAAGGGTGGAGACTAAAGCTAATAAAGTTTGCTTGGTAAAAAAAAAACAAAAAACAAAAAACTAATGTAGTTGCTAAAACCATAAAACTTCTAGAAGTATATATGGGAAAGTTCTTAGTGACTTTGGGTTTGGCAAAGAGTTCTCAAATAGGACGCACACAAAAAGCATAACCTTCAAATTAAACTTCGTAAACTTTGAAAACCTTTTGAAAGACAAATGAAAAGGCAAGAGCAGACGGGGAACATACTTGCAGAATGTAGCCAACAAAGGATTTGTATCTATAAAGAATTCTTCCAACTCAGTACTAGACAACTTAATTTTGTAAATGGGGAGAAGATTTGCACACTTCTTCAAAGGATATATATGAGATGGCCAGTAGGTGCATGCTCAACGTTATTAAGGAAGTGCAAATTAAATGACAACCAGATACTGCTACATACCTATCAGAATTGTTTTAATTTGGAAAAATGAAAACAGCTATTGAGTGTTAAGCATGTGAAGCATCTGAAACCCGCAATGGTGGTGGCAGTGTTAAATGCAACAACTGCTGTAGAGAAATTGAACAATTCCTTAGAAGTTACACATACGTTTTATATGACTCAGCCATTCCACCCCTGGGTATTTACCCAAGAGAAACAAAAGCATATGTCCACATGAAGACTAATTCGTACATTTTCATAGCTTTATTTGTAAGAGCCAAAATATCCATTGGTAACTGAGTGGATAAATTATGGCAGAACCATATAATGGAATACTATAGTGATAAAAAGGGAACAGAAAATGGATGAATCTCAATGTGTGAAAGAAGCCAGGTAAATACGTACTGTATGCTTTCATTTATTTAAAATTACAAAACTACAAAGTATAATAAGAAAGGAAATTAGTAGTTGCCTAGGGGTCATGTAGGGGGTGATTGGGGGATGTATTTTAAGCTTCTAGTCTGGGAACTGATGCTAGTGATGGAGAATTTGTAGGAATTTCCTGTGGAAGATGAATCTCATTTTTAGTTAGGTATCAAATATTAAGTATAGCAGCTGGGTGTGATGGCTTACGCCTGTAATCCTGCACTTTGGGAGGCTGAGGTAGGCAGATCACTTGAGGCCAGGAGTTCGAGACCAGCCTGGCTGACATGGCAAAACGCTGTGTCTACTAAAAATACAAAGATTAGCTGGGCATGATGGCACACACCTGTAGTCCCAGGTCTTCAGGAGGCTGAGGCACAAGAATCGCTTGAATCTGGGAGGCAGAGGTTGCAGTGAGCCTAGATTGCGCCACTGCCCTCCAGCCTGGGTGACAGAGTGAAGCTCTCTCAAAAACAACAACAACAACAAAAAAAAACATGTTAATGAAAATTCCTTGGACAAGGGGTCAGGGAGTTAATCAAGCCTGGCCAGTTAGAACAAGTTCTTTGAAGTTGATTTAATGAGATGCAATCGAGCTTCCTTAAGGAAATGGCAAGTGGATAAGAATCAGTTGGAAAAACAATATGCGTTAAGCCTGGATTAGACAACTGACTTGTCAGTATGTTTTACAAGGCTAGCATAACATATCAAGATACTGAGGATGGACCAGCCTGGCTCGGTGGCTCATGCCTGTAATTCCAGCACTTTGAGAGGCCAGGGTGGGCGGATCACCTGAGGTCAGGAGTTCAAGACCAGCCGAACCAACATGGTGAAACCCTGTTTCTACTAAAAATATAAAATTAGCTAGGCGTGGTGGTGCGTGCCTGTAATCCCAGCTACTTGGGAAGCTGAGGCAGGATAATCGCTTGAATCCTGGAGGTAGAGGTTGTGTTGTAGTGAGCCAAGATTGCGCCTTAGCACTCCAGACTGGGGAACAACAGCAAAACCTCGTCTCAAAAAAAAAGAAGATGGACTGTAAGGTTGGAGTGGGGTAATCTATAGCCATATTAATCCCAATTGAAAAATCAAAATGGCAAGTATAATCTACTAAAAGATAAAACAATGACCAAGTCGAGGTTTATCTCAGGAATGCAAGACTGCTACAATATTAGTAAACATGAAGTTCTTTATATTAAAGGGGAAAAAACATATCATCTTAATAGATGATGAAACAGCGCTGACAAAATTCAACACGCTTTCTGGTAAAAACCCTTGATAAGCTAGGAAAAGAAGATTTTAACCTGAAGAAGCTGTGCTACCCATGCTTAACGTAATGTCTAATGGTGAAGCTTTGGAATTTGTTTCAAGGTGAAGAGCTAGAAAAGGATGGACCCCAATTATTTTCAGTTCTTTTGGAGGTTGATGCAATAAGACCAAATAAAGGGTAATTATGGGAAGGAAAGAGAAAAGCAAATCCAAGAGCAGCTAGAAATGAATTTTAAGACTACACCAAATAAACTGAAGTGTTTATTAGAGGAAAGAATAAATTCTAGTGAGCCAAAAATCAACAAACGTCCTCCACACTGCCTTAGGGCCCTTGTATTTTCGGTTTGTTTAGGAAACTTCCTTGCCTATCCCACACCCTTCGAGATGTTTCAGTTGACTTTTAGGTTGTAACTAATTAGGTTGTTAGGTCAACCAAGAAGGATAGGAATTGGTGTATACCTATCTGAGCTCCTTGGGACCTCAAGTCTGAACCTTGTATTTTACCCCCTTCAACTTAAAGGCATTCTGGAGACCAAAAAGGAATTTGAATAGAACATATTATCAGACTACCTTATAAGCTAATCTGTGGATAAAATCTTAACCAAAATTTCTCTAAACATTGTCACAGAGAGGCCTTCAGCAATTTCTGGTTAAGTGTGTTAATTGAACAGAGCCATGTAATTTCTCTCTTTTTTTTTTGAGACAGAGTCTGGCCCTGTCGCCAGGCGCCAGGCGCCAGGCTGGAGTGCAGTGGCGTGATCTCGGCTCACTGCAACCTCCGCCTCCCTTGAACAAGGCAGGCATAAGGGAAGCCAACACCTGTACAGTTGAAAATCCACAAAAAAATTTTCTTTTTTTCTTTGGCAATCTTCTGCTTTTAAAATTTAGATAATTTTTTTTCCTTTTTATGAGGCGGAGCCTGGCTCTTTCGCCCAGGCTGGCATGCATTGGCGCAGTCTTAGATCACTGCAACCTCCGCCTCCCGAGTTCAACGAATTCTCCTGCCTCAGCCTCTCGAGTAGCTTGGATTACAGGCACACACCATCAATGCTAGCTAATTTTTATGTTTGTAGTAGAGACGGGTTTCAGCATGTTGGCCGGGCTGATCTCAAACTCCTGGACTCAGGTGATCCACCTACCTTGGCCTCCCACATTGCTAGGATTACAGGCCTGAGCCACAAACCTGGCCCAGATAAATTTTCTTTTTCAAAATTATTGTTTGAGACAGAGTCTCACTCTGTCACCTGGAGTGCAGTGGCACGCCACTATGCTTGGCCTTACATAAATTTTTTACTCTCTCAAAGCTTAATTATTAGTCTAATGTTGACTTGAAGCCTTGCTGATAATATAAACAGTTGGTTAACATACGTTTTATATGTTGTATGTATTACACACTGTATTCTTTAAGGTAGAGAAAAGAATGTTATTAAGCAGATCATAAAGAAGAGAAAATATTTTTTACTGTGCGTTAAGCAGAAGTGGTTCATCATAAGGGTCTTCATCCTCATCATCTTCACATTGAGTAGGCTGAAGAAGAGGTGGTCTTGCTGTCTCAGGGGTGGCAGAGGCAGAATGAAATCTCCATATAAGTGGACCTGAGCAGTTCAAAGCCATGTTGTTCAAGGGTCAACTGTATAGTACAGTCATACAATGAAATACTCTGAAGCAGTAGAAAAGAATCAAACTCTAAGATATAGAATCAAGTCTGAAATAAATTACGGATGTATAGAATGCTATTATGTGTTAAAACAAGGATAAAGAAAGGGGTATTTGTATGTTTTCTTGCATGTAGATAGAATACCCCTGGAAAGATACAGAAGAAGCTACTTCTTTTTATCCTTACATGAATTTATACGTTTTAATTGGTTGTGTATATGCTTATTTGTTATTTATTTATTTATTTATTTATTTATTTTTGAGATGGAGTCTCACTGTGTCGCCCAGGCTGGAGTGCAGTGCCACTATCTCGGATCACTGCAACCTCTGCCTCCTGGGTTCAAACGATTCACCTGCCTCTGCCTCCCGAGTAGCTTGACTATAGGCACGTGCCACCACGCCCAGCTAATTTTTGTATTTTTAGCAGAGATGGGGTTTCACCATGTTGGCCAGACCGGTCTCTAACTCCTGACCTCATGATCTGCCTGCCTCGGCTTCCCAAAGTGCTGAGATTACAGGCATGGGCGTATGTGCTTCTTTTCCATATCTAATGTTGTCTTCCTGGAGTAGGAAGCTCCAGTAGCTGCAACACTCCTGGTTTTAGTGGAGATGAGTGACTCACCTGATTGGTGACGTTGGGAAGAAAAAACCTCATGTGCTTGCCTAAGCTCTTCCCTTCTTCCTCTGGGGAGTGAGGGCTTGCACGGAGCACTGATGTTCTCAGCTGCTTCTCTTGGTTCAGGGACAGGCCGAAGTCAAATTATTGATCAAGTGAAGTATAAAGACATTGGGCATGCAAAGGCTTAAGACATTTACTTCCTCTTCATTCTTTCTCAGGAAACTGCTGAAAAATTTTTAAATTCAAATGTTGGAATGGTGCAGGAAAAGGGAAGAGATGGTATACAGGAAACAGAGGCTTCAAGATGAGAAGGGTAACGGGGGGTCCTGGATGTTGAAGGGAACCCCTAAAATACTGTATTTGTTAGCTGTAGGGCAGGCCCAGATTGGAGCAAGAGGATGGTGGGGCTGGGGCTGACAGTTATCCAATGCATGATTGTATTGAGAGATGTTAGACATTTAGAGGAAAGTGTGGGAATAAAGCAATGATAGGTATTCAGAATACTAAGCAAAAATAAAACTCCAGGCCGGGTGTGGTGGCTCACGCCTGTAATCCAAGTACTTTGGAGGCCAAGGCGGGCGGATCACCTGAGGTCGGGAGTTCAAGACCAGCCTGACCAATATGGTGAAACCCCGTCTTTAAAAAAAAACAACGCAACTCCAGAGAATACAGAATTGTACAAAGGAGGAAATGTAATCATACTATCCTGTATGATTTAGCCATGAAAAATATTGAATTAATATTGGGTTTTAAAATATTTGTTTATTTATAATAGAGCTGGTCTTGCTATGTTGCCCAGGCTGGTCTCAAACTCTTGGTGTCAAGCAGTCCTCCTATCTCAGCTTCCCAAAGTGCTAGGATTACAGGTGTGAGCCGCTGTGTCCAGCTATCATATTTTTTAAATTAACAATTGTGATGTAATTACATGGAGAGGAAGAGGAGGGCAGGTAGGGGTAGGCAAGAGGAGTGTTAGAGTGCCATATTCCATCTGTCCTTTCCAGAAGGAACAACAAACATCCCCAAAATTGGAAAAAAAAAAAAGCCAAGAATTAACAATGTATATCAATTATTTAGGAATATGGAGGTAAATAAATACTAGAAGAAACAATGGAAAGAATTCAGATGGTCAGCTCTGGGAGTGCAGATGAGAGGGGGCTCAGGGACTGCTGTTCCTCACTAAAGGCCTGACATTACTTGACTTTTTAAACTGTGGACGTGCATTCCTTTGAAATAAAAACTTAATTTTAAAAGCACTGAAAGGCTGAATGTGGTGGCTGACACCTGTAATCCCCACACTTTGGGAGGCCAGGACGGGAGGGAATGCTTTAGCCCGGGGTTTTGAGAGCAGCCTGGACAAAACAGCAAACTCAGTCTCTATTTTAAAATCGTGTGTGTGTGTCAGGCCAGACGCAGTGGCTCACGGCTGTAATCCCCACACTTTGGGAGGCCGAGGCGGGCAGATCACGAGCTCAGGAGATCGAGACCATCCTGGCCAACATGATGAAACCCTGTCTCTACTAAAAACATAAAAAATTAGCCGGGTGTGGTGGCACATGCCTGTAGTCCCAGCAGCTCAGGAGGCTGAGGCAGGAGAATCACCTGAACCCGGGAGGTGAAGGTTGCAGTGAGCTGAGAACATGCCATAGCACTCCAACCTGGGTGACAGAGCAAGACTCTGTCTCAAAAACAAAGTGTGTGTGTGTGTATACTTTTCATATACATATGAAAAAGAAATTGGCAGGGCATAGTGGCTTGCACATGTAATTCTAGCTACATGAGGGGCTGAGGCAGAAGGATTGCTTGAGCCAGGGACTTCAAGGTTATGTATGATCTGTGCCTCCAGATTTTCAGAGAGGCTGATTTGAGTAATAACAAAACTCTGATCTCCCATTTAGCCAGCTCTATGTGTATTAAACTCTCTCTATTGCAATTCCCCTGTCTTGATAAAGTTTATAGCTCAGTGGCATAAGCTGTGATTGCACCACTGCACTCCAGCCTGGGTGACAGAGTAAGACGCTTTCTCAACAATCAATCAGTCAAGTAATTCCTGACAGTAATTTAGTATCTAAGTGGAACTTCTGATTTCCACCCTTTATTCTCTTCCTGTCAACTGGATTCTAGTTGACAAACTCCACATTCCACACTTCATAAAACCACAAAGAATGGACATGTACAGTTGCTCAGAGGAACGTAGCCTTTTCTGGTTCTAAGATCTGAGAAAACTGCCCCCGAGTTCCTTCTCAAGGAAACCCCATCTAATGATGGATTAGCATCCTCCACAACATTCCTATCCCAAATACAAGTGAGGATCATGAATCTACATGACTTTTTTTTTTTTAATAGCCCCCTCTGTGCCTAACACTAAAGCACAGCTCAGTCGGAGCAAGTGTGTGAAAGATGGAAGTACTTATTCAATTTTTTTTTTTTTTTTTTTTTTTTTTTGAGACGGAGTTTCGCTCTTGTTACCCAGGCTGGAGTGCAATGGCGCGATCTCGGCTCACCGCAACCTCCGCCTCCTGGGTTCAAGCAGTTCTCCTGCCTCAGCCTCCCGAGTAGCTGGGACTACAGGCACGTGCCACCATGCCCAGCTAATTTTTGTATTTTTAGTAGAGA